>PVLD010023896.1:0-26519 GCA_004027595.1 Dinomys branickii | reverse complement strand
CGCTGCCCGGTTTGGCGCAGTTTGTCCCAGTAGCGCGTTCTCTGTCGGGTTCAGGAGCTGAAGCCGTTCTTCCCTCCGCACTCGCTCTCTTGGCTGGTCGTCTTCTTCCCGGAAGTCCTCATTTCTGTCTTCATATTGCTATATTTCATTGTTTGGGTGGTAATCCTCTGGGAGGTTCTCTCTCTGCTGCCTACCCGGTTGCCATCTTCCCGGAAGTCCTTTTTTGTATATTTCATTATTAACCCCTTTATCAGATAAGAAGTTTGAAACACAATTTACTTTAGAGAAATGCCTATGGCCCATTAGAATACAAAATTTTCAGCACAGAGTTCCAATAAGTGTGTGTGTGTGTGTGTGTGTGTGTGTGTGTGTGTATTCTAAGGATTGGCAAGATATCTGGCCAAATGTCTATTTTTACAAATAAAGCTTTATTGGTATACAGCCATGCCCATTTGCTTAGTATGCAACCTGCAATGGTAGAGCTAAATAGCTACCATATGGCCCACAGCCTAAAACACTATCTTTCCTCTACAGAGACAGTAGCCCAAACCCTGGTATAACAGGCAAGGTTTAAAAGCAAATATTGATTTTTGGCCTCAATCTTAACGTAAGAGGAAGATCACCTCTAGGTCAAATTATTCCCTTTTTTTTTTCAGACAGGGTCTCTCTGTGTAGTTCAGACTGGCCTTGAGTTCACTATGTAGCCAAGGCTGGCCTCAAACTCACAACAATCCTCCTGCCTCAGCCTCCCAAGTGCTGAGATTACAGGCATGTACCACCACACTCTGCATATTACTCTCTTTTAAATACTCAATCTTCTTACTAGCAACAACTTTAAAATCCAGACTCCTACCATCTAGGCAGGTCAGTTACTGATACAACTCTGGGTGCTACCAGAAAGCATCTCATTCTTGCATGGTTGGAATGGAAACTACTATTTTCAACATGTAGCACCCCTTCATCCCCTCCTTCAATAACAGCCATTTCATATGACCCCTTCTCTCCAAGTCCAGCAAATGATATATATGGTATCACCAAAGAGTCCTGTGTTGCCTCTGCTGGTTTGCAGGAAAAATTATCTATTGGCTTTGGGGTTCCCTAAATTAACTGTCATTTGACCCACTGACCTAGCTGAGAATTAGACAGAGGAAGAACAGTAGAGGTAAGACATGGGCAAAAAGAATCCCAGGGACAGTGTTTGAATCCTTGGATCCAGAAATCTAGGAATATATCTGGATTCCCAAAATAATGAGTCCATACATTTTCATTTTTGCTCAAACTAGTAAGATCTGAGTTTCTATCACTTCCTGCCAAAGGTTTTCCAAATATTGCAATTGGGATTTTTTTAATGTTCTACCCCTTGCACTTGAGGGCTCAAATATTATTTTTTGTGTTTGTACATTATTGTAATAACCTGCATGTTCGATGGGTATATAACAACTCAATCTGGTCCCCTCGCCTACTAAGCCCAGTGCAGACCTCACGCATGCCACAATCCTGCCCTGGCACATCTTGTATGAGCAGACACAGCTGGCACCACGATGTTTGGAGTTCCCTTGTACTCAGGCAAGCACCTCTGGCCTGCCATGTGCCCAGCCACCTAACACATCCAGGTATGACCAGCCATGCACCAGTGCACAGAAAGACAGCCTCCCCAACCACAGTGGCTTCCAGCTTTGCAGCACTTACGCCTCCTCCATCCAGACTTCACCCCTCAGAGCACAGGCCCTAGACTCGTCCAAGCTTCTCATCTAGCAGTGAAACTTTTCCACTCTGTGCTCAATCTTTTGTCTCTTAGTCTGCTATTTCTCTTTCACAGAGTGTAAGTTACTAATGAAGAAGACCAGAATACACCACCCTACTTTGACGAGGGATTGTTTTGAGCTGAAAGCAATCAACTCTCTGCCCTCCCACTTTCAGTTGAAAAGCAGGACATAAATTTCCATGTGTAAAGATCTCTCCTTCCTCCTCCAAGGCAGGAAAAAAGCCAGACAACTCTTAGCACCTGAAACAACTCTTACTTACTAAACAGCCCTTATGAAATGGGAAGAAAATGTTCAAATGAGAAGGGACACAAGGGAGGGGGAGGGGGAAAGGAAAGAAAGGACAAGGGAAAGAAAAGAGAATAGAAGGTAAAAAAAATGGAAACAAAGCTTTTATAAATAAGGAGGGAAAGAGGAGTTGAAGGGAGGGTAGGGAATGGAAAAAAAGAAGATATATCATGTGCAAATTTATGATGATGTTATCATTATGTGTATCTAAACTGTATCAGTAAAATACAAATTTTAAAAAAATAAACCACCCTATTTACCATACATTATCTCTTTTCTTATAACTTGCCTGGCCCCCAGAAATCCCAAACCCTTTTTCCTTTGCTTAGACAAAGGTGTTATAACAGCCTCAAATTCTAACCACATCCTTGGGCCATGTTTCTTTGTGAACTACCATGCCTAAATCTGAATTAAATCTGTTTTTTTCTTTTCTTGTTAATCTGATTTTTGTCAATTTAATTTGTAGATCCCAGGCACCCAAGAAGGTAAAGAACAAAGTTTCTTCCTCCCTTATACAGTACTGCATTACTGGTAGTCTACCTCTCAACAAAGCCAGTTCCCAGATCAAGGCAAACACCATGACCACCTGCCAGCCCTGTGGCCCCAATGCTTGGGCCCAGTGAAGGCCTCAATATCCACTCACTGAGTGAATGAGCAAATGTCTCCTATGAGCCAGCCATGTGCCCTTCTCAGAATTACATATAATACTGCTATGAAATTCCTTTCTACAGCTAGGCCAGCTTCATTTTAGCAAAAGATAAGCATGTGTTCCCAGAGAGGTCTGTGGTTAGCAGTGTGGGACAGAGTCTGAGGAAAGGCCTGGGTGAGAAAAAGCTAGCTGAACACTCTGGCCAAGCCTCCATGAACCTGTCAGTTGCTAATTGGCAGAGAGCAGACTGAAGACCACACGTCACACAGCCCCCAACACGAGGGTGCTCGGGCTCACTTCCCCCCTTTGCCCACAGGAGACAGCAGCGCAGTGTTACGAACACACAGGGGCCACGGCTCACCCGGATTACTGCTGCACTCTTCCCGCCCTCTTAGTTCTCACAGAAGCCCTAGAAACAGGTGATAGCAGCACTTCCCCACTTTGCTGATGAGGAAGAGGAGGCTAGTCTGCCCCACACAAACAACAGACCCTGCCCCACACTTTGCAATCAGCTGTGGCCACAGATGGACCAAGTGGCCCCAGACCTCCGTGTCTGCATCCATGGATGTTCCTGCTGTGCAGCCTCTGGGCATGGACTTCCCGGTTCCTCAAGGGGCTGCTGTCCCCCCTGACAGAGGCAGTTCAGTTCTTGTATTCTATGTGTTTTTTAAAACGAGCTTCTCAAAAGTGAAACTTCTCTTCACCGAAGAATAGGACTCTGAAAGTTGTGCACGTCATTTAGAGTACAAAAAAGAAATAGGCATGTGTATTTCTGAATGGAAAACTGTGTTTATCAAAAGCCTAGGTTTCAGGACTCCTCTTCCTTCCAAAGGGAATCTTTCTACTGTACTGTTTTGTTCTTTCATGGTGGAAGGACCACGTGCTGTACTGTCCAAAATAGGACCCTGTCAAGACTGGAAGAGGACACTATTAATTCAGACCCCAACCACAAGATCACCCACAAGGAGGTGGCTGGCCAATTCCAGGCAACAAACAGGGAGTGTTACTTCCCTGCAGTTGCATTTTAAGTCATAACGACATCCTCTTTGCTCCACTAAGCTCAAATCGATGTGCTGTGGGCACATTTTCCAGCAGAAAGTGGGGGCTTTCCTGCTTGTTCCTCTACAAGCCAAAGGATCCAGGATGCTTTGTTTTCCAGCAATAATCCTGGTGCATGCCTGTAATCCCAACACTCGGGCAGCTGAGGCAGGAGGATTGTCACAAGTTCGAGACCAGCCTGGGCTACAACGTGAGCTCAAGGCCAGGCTGAACTGCAAAGCAAGACTCAGTCTCAAAATGACCAAAACAAAAAAAAAAAAAAAAAAAAAAAAAAAAATCCTGCAGGGCTCTGAAGAAATCATTTTACTCCCAGGAATTTCTCAGGCAAGTAAGGGGTGGGGTGTGTCTCCTTTCAGAACAAAGAAGCCTGGGGAGATCACGGAGCCCTTCCCAGCCTCAGGCAGGCCACACCCTTCGTTCTAGTTAGAATCCAATCTCTGCTCTATATTTTAAACCTCCAGAGGAAGTCCTGCCACCTCCCTGGAAGAGCCAGTCCAAAGTTTAATTGAGATCTTCAGGGCAAGCCCCCCCTCCTTCTGGCCCACTCTCCACCCAGGAAACCCATCAAGTCCCCTCAGCCAGAAGAGCTCTGAAGGGCATCCTCTCTGCTTCAGGCCAGAAAATGCTCAGGGCCCAGATATAACTCAGAACCTGAAACAGAGACCCACACACAAAGAAATCTCTTTCCTCTCCAGATCAGCACCCTGTCCCCCCAAGCTCTTTGATCCACACACAGACTGTAAACAGAAAGACAGGAAATGCAAGAAGCAAAGCTCAGTGCCATTTCCATCCCATCTAGGGCGCAGCTGCTCCTGACAGACACCTGCTAAGGGCCTGCCAGCCAGCATGAGCTACACTGCAAGGATACACATACAACACCTCTCTCCAGCAAGACCTGCGTCCCCCAGCTCATTGCTTACATTACCTTCATCTTAAAATGTCCCGAGGGGAATGGAGAAGGCTGGTACTAGGGGCTCCCACCCCCTGCCCTAACCTACCCCACTCCACCTGCTGCCTCACTTCCTGAAGTGCTCCCTGTCTCACAGGAATGCCACTACTATCACCTCCTGGAATGCTACTGCTTTTCAGCTGGGTAAACTGCTTCTCATTCCCGGAAGGAAGCCCTCCATCTAGCATGCTGGAGACCTGGGTAATGCCTGCCACTCCTTCCATCCCCACACATTCCTGCTGCTAAGTGTCCACACAGGGCTCTGACAGTGAAGGAGCAACATGGGCCTGTTGAAATTATGCTTCCTGCCAGCCAGTTCATACCTGTACTCCCAGGGCTCTGGAGAGAGAGGGAGGGGGACTGCCTCAAGGCCATCACAGGTTCAAGGCCTTACCTGGGCAATTTAGCTCGACCCTATGTCAAAATTTAAAATGGCTAGAGTTGTAGATCTCCACTCCCTGAGTTCGATCTCCAGTGCCACAACTATGTAGCCTAGGCTACGAAAGAAAGGAAAGAAAGAAACAAAGAAACAAAGAAAGAAGGGAGGGAGGGAGGGAGGGAGAGAAGAAGGGAAGAATAGAAAGAAAGAAAAAGGGAAAAGAAAAAATTACACTGCCAGTCAATCTTACGTCTGTCAAAAGGAAAATGTGTCCCTTTAACAGTAAAAGGTTTGCAAGGCTAATTCACTATGGAAACAGAAGCTAGTCTGGTGACAGAAATGAGTAACGGGAGGCTATGGTGTAATGAAGTGTAGAACCTTGTCCCAAAAAACAACAAACATTCCACTGTAGACAAACATGACCATGCAAGAAATCCCACCTGATCATGTCGTTTGCTAACTTTTCTAAAAAAAGTCTGAACTCAAGAAAATCATGCAAGTTTTTTTGAGACAGAATCTCCCTATGTAGTTCAGGCTGGCCTTAAACTCACTGTGTAGCCCAGGCTGACCTCAAACTTGAGGCAATCCTCCTGTCTCAGCCTCCTAAGTGCAGGGCTTACAGGCTTGTGCCACGTTGCCCTGATATTTTTTTGCTTTTGAAATTGTCTGACTTTTAAATTTTCAGGCAAACAGTTTGCACCCTCTGTGGTTAAATGATAAGTAGGGCCCAATATGCTACAACCTGAGCCAACTCTGCTGGGCTTAATGAACATGCACCCAAGAACACAGTCCCAGGAGCAGAACCCACAGCCAAAGGCAAGGGAGGGCCACTCCTCCCAGTTCAGCTCCTCTGTAGGCCATGGCCTTCTGGAGCCCCTTCTGGGAGCAATCTTATGTTTTAGGTAGGAAATACCCAGAAAATAGGCTTCAGTTCTCTCACATTAACTACAGGAACTCCCCTTTCAAGCAGCTTTATTGAAACAATTCTACAAGAGCTACACCACAGCCAGGTGTGGTGGCACAAGCCTGTAATCTCAGTACTCTGGGAGGCTGAGGCAGGAATGTTGAAAATTCCAGCAGAGCCTAGGCGACTTGGTGAGACTCTTGCCTTCAACATAAGAAAATAAAAAAGGACTGAGGATGAAGCTCAGTGCAATGGCCTTGCATTCAATTCCCAACGTGTGCAGGCGTTTTGGGGGCCGGGGGTGTACACAGGTAAGATCCCTTTTCCAATAAAAACATAGAAGACCACTCTGCATAGTGTCCCTGGAGTACAGCAAAATTCATGTATTTTGGTTTAATCTATTCCATAGCTACTATAACTACTGCATATTAGCACAAAATAAATAACAATGAACACATGCAGGCCCCAGCCCCACGCTCACCAAGCTTCCAGTCCCCAAATTTACCTTATTTCCAACTGTAAACTCTAAATACAACACAGTTTCAAAAAAAAGAAAACAGTGTCAGACATTATTCAAGCAGATGTCCCTGTACCTTCCCATTAAAATGATTCATGTCTTTTGTTATTGAACCAATTCATGAGCTTTGGGGAGCTTGAGGAGCTAAATATGTCTTGTCAAGGGCCCTCAATTAAAGAAAAACTGTCACATACTCTGTTCCAGAGCATTTGTAACACATCCAGACAGCCCACAAACAGTAGTACATTTGGTTTTTTCTTCACCAAGGAACTGATTTACATAGACTGAATGGTGTGATTTTGTTTTTAAACCTGATCTTTTACTTCAACACTGTCTGCTCCCTCACATGGGGGGTGAGCTCTGGAATATGGTTTCCAACAACACACAATCAGGTTGTCGTTGTTCTAATTCCACCCTGTCCTCTCCTGATCTGTTTCTTTAATAGAAATCTAGACTTGGAGAACATCACATTTAAAGAAAGCCAGATTTAGAAATTACAGTTATCACTCACATGCTAGGCTTCCAAATTAAACTTAAGGCACATTAGCATTTCAAATCCATCTTTTAAAAAAAAATCTCAAGATATATTCTATCTCCTACTGTTGTAGTTAGGGTTTACAAGGGAAACAATTTAATACAGGACACATAGTTTATGGAGTTGTTTCATAATATTCACCCAAAGAGTCAAATACAAAAGAGTACAGGAGATCTGTCCATGCATTAGAGACCCAAAAACTCCAGCTGAGGGCCTGGATCCCACAGCAATGTCCTGTATGAGTCCAACTGAAGACCTAACGACCTTTAGCCCACAATGATCTCATGCAAGTCTGTATCAAGGATCTGCTCTGGGAAGGCCCAGTGGTCAGTGGTAGAAGCTAGAAAGTCTGCACCGGTAGGATGAAGGATCTGTGCCAGCAGGCTGAGGAATCTGTGCTGCAGCCAGGAAGTGACAGTCAAGGCAAGGACCAGAGCTCCCCAGAAAAGAACCACAGCCGTCCTCACTGACAGAGAGGACCCGAGCTCCTCCAATGATGAGAACAGCTGAGTTCCTGTCAGGAAAACCAGTGTGACAAACTTCTCCAGGACAATCAACAGCATACCGTCTTCCCCTCCAGTTCTCTTTTTATGCTGTTGGCAACAATGGGTCTTCTACACCCAGAACCACACAGATTCAGTTCAGCTGAATGTTACAAGCTGACCATTAGTTAATCCACCACACCTACTGACAATGGAATTTTGGAAACATTCCACATTCTTTGTACCTCAGTTTCCTCACTTATAAAATGAAATTAACCACTTGTACTTATCTAATAGGCATGTGGCAAGGATGGAGTAAATGAAATGAGACATATAAAGTAAGCATAAACTACTTTTATTGATTTTTTTTCCCACCCATGTAATGTGGTAGAACATAATGGTTAAAAGCACGCAGACACTCTGGGCACAATATTGGACGCCTGTAATCCCAGCTACTTGAGAGGCTGAGACAGGAAGATCACAAGTTCAAGGCCTATCTGAGCAACTTAGCATGATCCTATCTCAAAATTTTAAAAGGCTAGAGATATAGATCCCATTCCTGGGTTCGATCTCAGGTGCCTCAGGAGAAAAGGTGGGAGGGGCACTGACTCAAGAGCCTGGATTCAAAGCCCAGCTCCTCTATTCCTTACTATAACCTTAGGGAAGTTTAGGAGTCTCTCTGGGCCTCCGTATTCTTATCCGTGGAACTGGATCATAAATAGTATCCACCTCAACACCTCAAGTGTAGGCTGAGAGGAGGCCTGAATTAGTTTCCTAGCTGTGAAACCACAGCTGCTACAAGGTGTCACCCAGCCCTGGAGGAGCTGGCTACATAATGATTTCAGGGACATGTCCAGGCTTCCGTAAGGAAACAGATTTGTGATCAAGCCAATGTGCATGTGGTCAGAATCCTTGCACACCACCATTGTTCCTAACACCTTAGGTTCACATCTCCATGGTAACTAGAATGTTTATTTACATGTTTCCTGATCTTTGTTTTTTTCTTTTTGTTTTTTTTTCTTTTTTTCTACAATTGGAGTCCCACAGGGTAGCCAGGCTGGTGACTCCATTGTTTGTGGCAAACATCAAATGCACCTGGCCCTGTGCAAAGCCTGGGACACAAGTTCACATTCAGGCTTTCTTGACTCAGGGCACCCTCTCTTCCCTGTCCAAGCCCTGCTCTTCTGGGCTTGTATGTATCCCATATCCATGTGGCTTCAAGCCCTGCCAGAGTCTGGACCCTTTGACTATAAGTATCAAGTTATCAGTGTCCCCACACAGGAAGTCAGGGGCTACGCATCTGGCCCCCAGGAGGTTGAAACCATAGCTGATCCATGTGACGAGGAACCTCCATCTCAGCCAGCATCTCTATCCTCTGTCTCTCCTCTCTTCCCCACCCTTCCCATGCCCCTTCCCACCCTTCCACCTTTGGCTCAGCACTGCACTGTGTTGCCTTTATCCTGAGACAGGCTGTGGCAATCGCCTCCAGCAGCTCCAGACTTCCACCCACCACACGGCAACCCCAGCAGAAGGGCAGCCCTGTCTGGCCCAAGAATCACATCCTCATCCTTAAACCAAGCCCTGAGGTCAAGCAGAGAATCAAGGCTCTAGTTGGCCAGGACTAGGCTGCATGCCCACTGACCCTTCAAAAGACAGTGACCCCTGGACTGAGTGAATCACACACTTTGGTTACATACCTGTCCTTCCCTCAATCAGAGGGAGAAAAAAGAGCGGCATCTCTCGCTCTTGGTTCCTGAAGTGCTCGGCCTGGCACTGTATACCCAGGCGGTCTCCAATCCTATCAGCGCCCTGGACTCTGATTTCAGGCAGCCCTGCCCATTAACTGCTCATTAGTTTGCTAAATGGCACTAAGGGAATCCAGCCTCCACAGGGCATATTACTGGTGACAGGATTCTACACAGTCAAGGCCTCATCAGCTCACTAGCCCGTCAAGCAAGAATCAGTGCTCATTCCCCACCACGTGTCATTTCTATTGTTTTTGTTTCTTGGTTTTTTGTTTGTTTGTTTGCTTGTTTTGAGACAGGGTCTTACTATATACCTAAGTTTGGCCTTGAACTCACTGTGTAGCCCAGGCTGGCCTCAAACTTACACTGATCCACCTGCCTTAGCCTCCTAAGTACTGGTATTGCAGGCATGCGCCACCACACTCAGCTGAGTGTCATTTTATGATTATGGACACAGTGGCAGCTACTGTAAAGGCAAACATACACCCACACACCCAGAAGAGCCCAACCTAACAAAGTGTGTGCCCGGTGAGCCCCACCCCTCCACAGAGCACTCAAAAGGCCCTATTCACTCTTCTGCTCATTCTTCTTTCTTGCTCCCCACTCCCAGCTACAAAATTGCCAACCAGAGGGGCTGACCTATTTTATGCTCCAAGCCAGACATTGAAAGAATGCAGCCTTTTCCCGAAAATCAAATTCACACTTGAAATTCAAAGGTGTGTCACCATGTGACAGTCAAAAAGTGTGCTAGATGTAGAAAGGCATGTATTCACACATTCCATCAAACCAGTCAGTCAACAAATGGGTCCAAGGAGAGATTTCAAGGATCCTTAGAGAACATGACTGGAAAAGTCCTACAATTGCCATGGTGAAATGCTACAGAGGGCAAACCTCACTGAGATCCAGCAGGCCTGGTGTGTTCATTTTAAGGATTTTTATTTATGCTCTCTTCAAATGACCTCACACTTAAAAGGCATCAGTTGTCACTCCCACTCCCCAAAGAACAGTATCTTGGTTTTTCCAGTTGTATGTAATGCATGCTCAGCCAGGTGTGGTGGCGCATACCTATAATCCCAGCACTCGGGAGGCTGAGGCAGGAGGATCGTTGAGAGTTTGAGACCAGCCTGGGCTACAAAGTGACCTCAAGGTCAGCCTGAACTGCATGCATAGCAAGAGCCTGTCTCAAAAAAGACACACACACACACACACACACATATATATATATATATATATATATATATATATATATATATAAATGCATGCTCACTCTACAAAATCCAGGCTTTCTTAACTCCTGTTGACTATGTTATGATCATCTTGCCATGTCAATAAAAATACATTCCCTTTGTTTTCGGTTTTTGAGATTGAGTCTGGCCACATAGTTCAGGCTATCTTGAAACCCTCTATGTATCCCAGGCTGGCCTTCAACTGTCAAGTGATCCACCTGCCTCAACCTCTTCAACCCTGGTATTATAGTTGTGCACACTCGCAGCAGAGTCTCATATTTCTTTTTTTTTTTTTTTTTTTTTAATTTTTGAGTCAGGGTCTCACTTTGTAATTCAGGCCAGGGATATAGCTCACTGGCATAAGCGCCTGCCTGGTCTTGAACTCACTCTGTAGCTTGGGTTGGTCTCGGACTTGCAGGGATCTTCCTGCCTCAGGCTCCCAACTGCTGGGATTACAGGCGTGCACCACCACACCCAGTAATTTTTTTTTCCCAGCACTAGGGGGTTTGAATCAAGGGCCTTCATACCGTTCTACATCCCCAACCCTTTTTTATTTTGAGACAATGTCTCCCTAAACTACTAAAGTGCCCAGGTTAGGCTCAAACTCACAATCCTATTGCTTCAGCCTCCCAGAGTTCTGGGGTTACAGGAATGTGCCAGCAGGCCCAGTAGACTCCAGTAATTCTTAATAGGTTCTGATAAATCCATTGTTTGAATATTCCAGGATTTACTCCACCAGTGTTCTACTGATGGTCATTGACGTTTTCAATCTCTACTGAGTAAATACTCTACTAAACAAATTCCTTCCTATCATTTTTACACTAACTTCCTTAAGATAAAGTCTTAGAAATAGAATTTCAAGGTCAAGGGTTACACAGTTTTAAGTCTTTTGATTTATATATTGCCAAACTGTCCTTGAGAAAAACTTATCAATTTACACTCCTATCAGCATGGGAGTGTAAAGCATAAAGTGGGAATCTAACCCTGTATCTTTCCCAACAATTAGTCAGCTAGTTATCTCAACCCTATTTCCTGCATAAACCCTTCTTTTCCCACTAATTTGAAATGCTTCCTTTATTAAATGCTAAATTTTTACATGCAGTCCCGGTTTGTATCTGGACTATTTCACTCATACTGTTTATTGACTCTCTATGATCCTTGGGGTGTTATCCCTCTGTGATGATAAAGATTCAGAGGCTAAATTACTAGTCTTGTGGCCTCAGGCAAGTTAGCAACAAAGCTAGAATAGCCTAAGAGCAAATCACCAGCCTCCACCTTTTGCTCCACCCAGCTGTCGAAAAATAACAGAAAGAGACCCAGCAGTCCTCTCCACATCACCCACCTTTGAAATCCGTGCATCTCCTGTCAAGATAAGTCAGGCATGCAGACCGAACAGTGCAAGAGAATGAGGAGGTGGCTACGGATCTTTCAGGAGCCCCTAGGAACCCACAAGAGCCCCCAGCAGCACTCGGCCACATCTCCAGCCTCTTCCCTGCAGGTACCAGCAGTGTCCTGTCCACAAACTCTGCGAAGTTGGTAGTGCTGTGACTCCTCATGGGACATCTTCAAGTCCACATGGCAATGTTTCCATAACTCGTGTCTAGATGGAAAATTCTTACATTTTCTCAACAATATTTACTTGTTGTTTTCTTTGGCCAGATGGTATGCCGTGTATTTTTAAACTTTCCAGGAAGGCTGTTTATTAAGATAATACAGTGCAGAATAATCAAACTTTGTTTTTTTATTTTTGATTTAATATTCCTTTCTATAATCCACTACAGAAAATACTAGAATCATATATTTTTCTTTCTTAGATTGCAGGCATTAGTTCAGTTAGTGGCAGCAGAGTTTTGTCCTGTTTGTTTCTATTACAAACTGTAACCCTCCTGGCTCCAATTCCTCCATGGTAGTCTTTCATTTTAATGTTCACTGCCCATTTTTCAAATTAACATCAAGTTCCACTAGCAAGGACCCTGAGTTGAATGACTACCATTCATATGAGAGTTGCATCAGCAAACTCTCAAGACTGGGAGGGTAGAGGAGCCCAAGATCACCTGGGCCAACCTACACATTCATACAGCTCAAGAATAAGAGGTCAAGCAGCATGCCTGAGATCACAAAGCATGTTGGTAGCAGTTTCCCTTCTTCAAACTTTCAGTCACTGACAGCATGGTCAGTGGGAACTGAAACATGTTACCTCCGTGCACTTCATAGCAAGAGGAGATACCGTATAACCTCAAGAAGAAAGAAGTGCTGTCTGGATCCCAGCTCTGGCAACTTGCTAAATCACTGTATTTGAGCTTTGCTAGATGTGATCAACACCACTGTTTCCATTTGTTAACAGATTCTGCTCAACAGTGGTACAAGTGGGCATCTGGAGGCTGGGGTTCTGGCTTTAGTTCTCCAGCGGGCATCACAGGCATGGTCTAATATTAAAAGGGACCCCTCAGCAAAACATGCTGCATTTATTTATCCCGGAGACCACGAAAGAGCAAAACCAGAATCTAGGGGTTAGTCAAGGTGGAATGTACGGCAGATATAGTCTCCAAGGTCCCAGGCCTGGATCTTAGAGCTTGGCAGCCCTAGTAACACAGACCAGCAGGCTGTGTGGGTCTCCTAGGCCTGCTCTTAAGAAAGCACTGCAATGTGGTCACTTATCAACAACAGCAGTATATTGCCTGGCAGCTCTGGAGGCCAGAAGTCCAAAATCAAGGCGTGTACAGGACCATGCTCCCTTGGAAGATGCTAGAAGGATACATTCCAGGTCTCTCTCCTTGGCTTGTAGATGACCATCTTTTCCCTGTGTCCCTTCACATCTTTTCTCGTGCACCATTCCAGATTTCCACCTTACATAAGGATGGCAGTCACATCGGATCAGGGCCACCCTAAAGACCTCACTGCGCATAGAGGCCCTATTTACAGATGAGATCACATTCTGGGGTACTAAGGTTAGGACTTCAACATCTGAATATTGGAGGGACACAGTTGAGCCTGTAACACAGGCCGTGGCTCTGATGGACTGAGGGAGAAGTTCAGGGAAGCTGGGATAAATAAATGCAGCACGTTTTGCTGAGGGGGCCCTTCTAATGTTAGAAGATGCCTGTGATGCCTGCTGGAGAGCTAAAGCCAGAAACCCAGCCTCCAGATGCCCACTTTGTACCACTGTGAAGCAGAATCATGCCCTCATGCCAAGCTTATCTTGGAAGGAAGCAGAGTGAGCAGCCAGGGCCTGGAACTCATTTTGTATTGTACCATTGTAATTTGAGCTTTCAGTTCTCAACCATGTCATCCTTACCGAGGTAAATCACATGCAAACTTTCAACCAAAGCAGTTACCAAAGACGGAAGAGCCACAAAATTCCACAGAGGAGAACACAGTGCAAATACAGATGGGAGCAAAAGATATGAGTGGAACCCACACTGGCACACACATTACCTTGGAGAGGATTAGGAAGGGGTGTGCCTTCCTCAGGACAAGTATCTCCTACCTCTGTGATAGCAGGGGCTGTACAGTGTGCAACCAAAGCCCTTAGCCGTGGGAACCATGCAATGGCTTAGCACCAGGGGAAGAAGGGGAAGCAGGTCCTTGCTGTGTGATCTTGGGAAACGCTTTAGCTCTCTGAGCTTGACTTGCTGTTCAACTAAAAGAGTAACAAACACCACAACTCCCAGGTCTAACCCACCGGTGATGATGAAGGCCAAAGGTGAGAAATGTTAGACCTCTTTATAAAGCTATGGGTTTGTTTTCTGAGTCTGTATTTCCTCCCTGATTTACACATGCAAAAAGAGTCACTGACAAGTGTTTGACTCAGTTCAACCTTGATTTTCCTAATCCGGGATGTGAACACCATAGATGACTGATGACTCAGAGATGAGGGATATTAGATTCCACAGGTTTCCAAAATGCCACATCCACATGACATCTCCCTTTCTCATCCAGAAATATACTGTAGACATCCCTAGGGTCACTTACCTTTATTTCAGAAATCATTACTATTCTCCCCAAAGGGGAGAAAAATGTTACTAGGCAGATACTCCCACCAGAAAAAAAAATTAAGTCTCTAAAATAAATACATAACAATGTATATACGACACAATGGGTAGGCTATTCCTACATATAATATACTGCATATAATATACTCAAAGACTGGAAAACATAAATGACCTAAATGGGACCCTGGTTAAATATAGAACTGATCAAACATAATCAAAGACACAGACTTCTTTAGAAGGGGATAACTCCTAAGGTCTAGTTGAAAACACCCAGCATTCCACTGAAACACACTGGGTTTCCCAAAGCCCTCACAGTTTTTTCTACTACTCATTCACTTCATGGGAAACTGTAAGTATAGGTATGGGAAGGCTCTGCAACACACTGCTGACTGAGAACAGCTGCAGAACAGCCTGTAAATGAAAATCCTATTTGCACAAAATTGTATCTCTAGGTCATATATGCGTACATATTCAGAGAACTGGGGAAATGTCCACCTAAAGACTGATGGTAGTCATCTCTCGGTGGTGAGGTTGGTAGTGAGGGCACACACATGAGAAGAGAGAAATTTGGACTTTCTTCTTGATGGTATACCTTTCTTGGACTTGTGTGCATGTGTGTTTTGAGACAGGGTTTCACTAAGGTTCAGGATGACCTTAAACCCACTATGTAGTCCAGGCTGGCTTCAAATTCATGATGATCTCCCTGCCTCAGCCTCCCAAGTGCTATGATTGTAGGCTTGCACCACCACACCCAGATCTGGATTTTCTTGAGATAGCAAGTATTATCTGTGTGCAAATTTTTTTTTTTTTTGGAGACAGGATCTCACTATACAGTTCAGGCTGGCCTTGAGCTCACTTTGTAGCCCAGGCTGGTCTTAAACTCGCAATGATCCTCCTCCCTCAGCCTCCCGATGCCCACTGCCCATCCTACTCGTATCAGAGCATGAGCATGATGCCCATTACACAGTAGTCCAACTCAATGTTGGATTTCTGGTACTAGGCAAGAGGCAGCAGCTAACCCAGGACTCTTTCCATTGGAATTTCGCAATGTTTAAACGTCCACTCTCTCATGTGCCAGACAGATTTTTAGAACCCATCAGCCCACCCAATGCAAAAGAAATTCCAAGGACCCAAGTTCACCTCTCATCACTTCCTCAGCAAGAACTTGACTCTTCCCAGGCCTCTCAAATGCTTGCTCCATCAGAGTCTTCCCAAAATGTTTTAAGCTATCAAAAAGATTAGCAAGCACACTGGGCATCATGGTATAACACAGGCAGTCACCAAACAGTTACCAAAATGTAAACTGGGAGGTGTTCTTGAAGGGAACGTGAAGACCAGTCTTCACCTTGGTAACTCACTCAGCCATCCACGGAAATCAGGGTTTTCCTTCCTTAATTTATATTTTGCTATCTATTATAGAGAATTAAGCTTTAATTTTGAAAATTCCCCCTAATTGGATACTACTGATGAGAACACATCTGGGGCAAATAGCTAGGCCTGGTACATTCCATCCCAAGCACTGGTTAGTGGTTTGGAGAATGAGCATGCGGCAGAATAACCAGTGGTTACTAATTATTATATATCATAGAGCTTGGCACCATCCATAAAGCCCTGTCACACTGGCCTTTTCCTCCTCAGAGAGATTACAGAATCAACTGTTTAGAACTTTTTCCTTCACGTTAACATACGTTTTCCTTGTCTTAATTGGATCCAGCCTCTATGCTGTGAGCACAAAAGCAACTTTTCTTTAATGATTATATCCTCCAAACGCCAGGTCCTCAGCCATACCTAGGTCTGCAGGGATCACGGCTTGGCTTCCTGTTTCCTTTCCATTTGCTCAGCCTCATGCTAACAGTGATGGGAAAAGCATGCGAAGACCATGTCCTAAGCTACCTTCGATCTGGCCAAAAAAGGAATGAGATTATCAGCATGAAACATCCCCTCTGACCAACACGGAGCCTCACAGAGCCTGGGAATGGGGGAGCACGGTTTGCCCCTAACATTTGGTCTAATGCAAATATTTATTTCCGCCAAAACAACAAAAACAAACCACTTCCAACTTAGGGGGAAGGGGAGTTTGCCAAACATTTTTTTACAGTTAAGACAAACATTTGGAAAACATTTTCCTATTGGCCCTCGACCCTTAGTTAATCTTCCTTAACCATGTTGGAACACTTCCTAATTTACCATCTACTGTGACATCAAGGCCTTTTCTTTAGGGAATCTTAATTTCCCCGCTCTCTCCTATCCTTCCCATAACATAGACAGAGCATCAGCCACTCATTCTGGAAACATTTTTGAACATCTATTATGTTCCGGGCACACCCTCCTCTGACATACACCCTCCCTGTCTGTGACTGCAGGCTTAGTGGCATCCACCCACAGCAGCACTCGGCCTGAGTAAAGGTGGGTGTTGGGCATCCTGTCACTCTAGTCAACAGCCTGATGCTTTGTCGCCACCTCACCCACTACACCTCCTAGTTCCTTCTCGAGAATATCATCTACCCACCCAATATGCTCGTCCTGGGGGTATTAACAGACAACATGAAGACAAGCAGGATACTTCTCTGCATCAGCTATTTGAAGCTGCTCAGCCTAGGCCACTTGTTGACCCTTCTAGGCTCATTTCCATTCAGAACTGTGAAGGCTCGGCCAAGACAGAATTCCACTTTCAAATGAGGTTTCATAAGACCTTTTATCAATTGCTGGCATGGTTCTAACCACTCCGCAGTTGGGTAATTCTACCCCCTACTCCCCTTCCCTTCCTGAGGTGGGCAAGCTCAGAGCTATGCCTCCTCTGCAAGAGCAGATCAAAGGCATCACTTCCTGTCCTCTCACTATCAGACAGTGACAACACGCTGGCTCCTGGCCAGGATGCCAAGTCTGACAGCAGACCGTCCCCCAACATTCAAGATTCTTAGACTGTGCTTCACAAAGTAAAGATGCTAAATTAATGCAACATGCACACATGCATGCATGTGCGCGCGCACACACACAGAGGCAGACTGACATAGTTCTAAATGTAGACCCTCATAAGGATAACAAAATGGTAAAGAATTAACCCTAAAGGGGGTGGGGGTTTGCATGCAGTCTTCAGGAGAGGGACAGGGTGCCCTGCAATCTGGCAGAGGCATCCTCTGACCTCCCCCATTCCAGCCCTCTACTTTTGTATTAAAGTAAACCGAGGTAGCGGCACAGGCCTGTAATCCCAGCATTCAGGAGGCTGATGTAGGAGGATCACCATGAGTTTGAGGCCAGCCTGGGCAATACAGTGAGATCCTATCTCAAACAAAAAATAAGATAAAGAAAGAAAGAAATCTAGCTGTACAGACCTGAACATACACTATGGTCCCACCATCAAGCAGAGGTGCCTGAAGTCAAGAAGGACCAAGGGATCAAGAAGGTGGAGTGAGGCAGATGTGGCCTACACATGGTAAGCCGATGCCAGCTGGAACTGGTCTGCTCACTGCCCACCTCTTGGCCTGCCAAGGAAAGGAAATAGCACTGCTGCCAGTGATGCGGCCTACACCAAACCTCCTGTCACTGTTCCCACCACCACCACCCACCTGCTTTAATGCCCTATGCCTTCCCCAAGGCCACAAGTCTTTGACCACTGGCCCTGCTAGAAGGAAGAACAGCAAAAGGTTAAGTAACCTTACTCATCTGATGTGGCAACATGAGCTCCAGAAAAGTTATAGCCGTATAAGCATGTGTGTTTGTGCACATGTAGGCAAGTATGCACAGCTACACGGCATGTACATATCCCATCCACCCTGCAACCACAGGCTCATTTTAAGGCGAAACGCTGGTACATTTCTGAAATAGAAAATACCTACTGTAAAGACTCACTCCTCAGTCATTCACCACCTAATTGGAATTACTTTATATAACTGCATTTTGTTTTATTTTTTTGGTTTTAGTTTTGGGTCCAGGTTTGGTTTGGTTTTGGTGGTACCAGGGATTAAACCCACACCCTTCTCACTGAGCCATAGCCCCAGCCCTTTCTATTTTATATTTTGAGACAGGGTCTCAGTAAGTTGCTAAATTAAATTAGCCAGGATGCATGGGCCTGAGGTTGTGATCATCTTACCTCGATCTCCCAGTGCTGAGGTGTGCCCTGGGATTACAGGTATGCACTACCCTGCTCGGCTCCTAACTGCTTTCAGAGCGGCATTTGGCTGAAATCAGTGTTTGTCCCTCTTTGCAGAGAATCTGAGAGAGACCTGCTTTCCTTCCCACAGTTACAATGTCATGGGCATTTACATTTAAAAACCATACCACCCTGATAAATGACTTTGATTGGGGGCTTATGTTATTACAGGGGAGGGGAGAGATTTGGTTTGGAACATGGAGACACTGAAGGGTGGGGGAGATCGACATACAACTGCTCCCAAAAGCCCACAGCTCAAGCAAGTGACCTTGGGCCACTGCTTTCCTTTCTTTGCCTCGGATTCGCCCGACAGTAAGGGTAAGCTCTCTTCTGGGAAAGGACATGGAGCAGCGCAGTGACTAAGAAGACAGGGCTCAGCCAAGGCATTGGCAGCCTGTGGCCTCTGCCACTTAACAGCCACACAGGAATGTTCTTATCTGCTTATCTCACTTTCTTCTGCCTTCTGCTCAGGCCCCGGAAGTTGTCCTTTGAGGTTAATTTCATTGTTGCCTTTTTAAGAAATATTTCTCCTCCAGAGATTACAAATTCCTGGAGTGATGGCAGCCCTATCCAAAGTGGCCTAATTGATGACTCCTCAGGAGGACGTAAGGAAGGACCCTGGCACAATTTTAAACGGAGCTCTTCCCTTGGAGGGGAAGAACAAGTAACTAACTGTTTCATTGTTTCAAATGCTTTCCCTTCCTTTATAAGTGTGCCCTAGCTGGGTTACTGTTAAAATGTTTCAAATCGCACAAGAAATAGTGTTTAAGGAAAAACCATTTTGAAAAGGTTTCTCAAGAGCAGTCTGTCTTTGACAGCTTTAAATACATCCGGGTTTTTATTTCAGTCTGTCCTGTTCAGAAGCAAGGGACGCCCTTCAAACTGCTTTGCCTGCAAACTGCTTTGCCTGTTTCCACCCTCATTTTAGATCACTTTTTCGAATGCTATGGAGGTTTCTTTCTCTTCCTTCTGTGGATCTGCTGTGATTACACAATTTAATTTTTTTTTCTTAATAAAGTGACTTTTTCAAAATATCCTCACATTAGGAGTTTCAAGAAGGAACAAGGGCTCGGTATGTGTCTACATAATGCAGTTAATTTGAATCAGGAAACTCGGTTGCTCAATTTAAGCAAAATTTCCCAACCAGATACAAAAGGGAGGTCACTAAGACCCATGAACTGCTCCTCTTAGAACGGTCAGTCCCAGGGGGCTGCACCACCCCGCTTTCTCTCAGTCTGCCCTATCCCCACCCCCAGTTCGCTCCCTCTCTTCCTACACATCTCTCATCTCCCTCTCCACCTTCCTGTCTCCCTATCTTTCAACCTTCTCTCATCTTCCCCTTGCTTTGCATGTCGGGAGTTATGGAAAAAAATAAAATAAAAATAATTTTTAAAAATAAGGTATATCGTGTATAGGTACAAAGTCTCTACGATGAATGTGATCATTATGTATATCTAAAATGTACCCATAAAATCTGGTTGAAAAAAAGAAGTTACAGGACTCCCAGGGCATGGTGGTGCACATCTGTAATTCCAGTACTCAGGAGGGAGGCTGCAGCAGGATTGCTATAAATTCAAGGCCAGCCCTGGCTACAAAGTGAGTTCTAAGCCAGCCAGAAATGCATAGTGAAACCCTGTCTCAAAAAGACAGACAAAAAAGAAGGAGAAAGAGGAGGAGAAGAGGAAGAAAGAAGAAAAGGAAGAAAAAGATGATGTTGTTGTTGTTATGGGACTGTTATGTCATTTACTGTGCAGAACTCTCTAGAGTTGCTCAGTCCAAATGGGTCTTCTGTGGTGACAGGAATATTCTACACTGCTCTGTCCAACATGAAAGCCATAGTCTCGTGGCTACTGAGCACTGAAACGTCCCTAGCATACTTGGAAAAATGAATTTACTTTATTTACTTTAAATCTGAATGGCAATGTGCAGCTAGTGGCTACCATGTTGGAAAGAGTTCTCTTGGAGGACCAGATGATTTCAATATTTTGGGGTCATTCCCAGTGATAGGCCACTTCAGAGACATACCCCAACAAGAAGCTAAAAGAAGCTAAGCATGGAAGTGAACCACGACAATCCTAGCACTCCGAGAGGCCAAGGCAGAAAGATCACAAGTTTGAGCCCATCTTGGGCAACTTGGTAATTTAGCAAGACTGTGACTCAAAAATGGGCTGCGGATGTAGTTCAGTGTGAAGGGCCTGGGTTCAATCCCCAGCACCACCAAAAAGAAAGAAAAAAAAAACCAAAGGAAGGCAACTTCTACCCTCTCCAGTGTAGCACTGCAGCCCATTAAACTGCCCAGGCCTCTGCTATAGAAGGCACCAAGGCTCTGCCAGGGTACGCTGCACACCACGTTTCCTCACGGAGTTCTTCCTTCCTCAGAGAAAGAGCCTTCCTGCCACCATTTTTACTGGCTTCCACTTGTAGGAAATGACCTTCCTATAATCTCCTTGAGAAATTTAGACGTTGTCTTCCAGATTCAGGTCCATCCCTCAAGTATGACTTTTTTTTTTTTTTTTTTTGGCAGTACTGGGGATCGAACTCAGGACCTTGCACTTGCCAAACTCACACTGAGCTATATCCCCAGCCCCTCAAGTATGACTTTTAATAATCCTTAAATCACATATTGGTCCCATAGGCCATCGCCCAAATTCTAGGCATGGCAGAATCAATCCACTGTGACCAGGTATGAAGTTTACAGCAGTCAGCCTCACCTCTTAGGAGAAAAAAGATCCAGTTCTACTCACATCCAGTTTACCAGTTTAAAAACCTAACAAAGGACAGGGTAGGGTGGCTCAGTGGTAGAGTACTTGTCCAACATGCACAAGGTCCTGAGTTTGATCCCAGCATCACCACAAAAAAAAAAGACAGAGAGAGAGAGATAATGGAGATGCCCAACTACACATCTCTCCTCCCTTCTTCTTTAATGCCCTCTACCCATTCCTTACTGGAGATTAAACCTAGGACCTTACATACATGAGGCAAATACTCTACCACTGAGTTACATCCCCAACCCTTTTTAAACAGTGTCCTGCTAAGTTATCCAGGTTACCTTGAACTTGCAAGCCTACTGCCTTAGCCTTCTGAGTAGCTAGGATTACAGACGTGTACTATCACACTCTGCCCAAGTACCCAATTGCATCTCTTTAGTTCAAAATGAGGACTGAACTCAGGACTTGCACATTGAGCTACATCTTCAATCCCTTTTATTTTTTTTAAAGAGAAAGGAAATTCAAGAGGTCCTAAGTTCGATTCCCAGTACCAAAAGAGAGAGAGACAGGTTCTTGCTACCTGCACCTCCACTGGAGGTGCAAGGGAAAAGGTAGGGTAAGCTCTGGCTTGGGCCCTACTGCAGAACGCCAAACTGACCTGGCTGGGTTCAAACTTGTGATCCTACCTCAGCCTCCCAGAGTGCTGAGATTACAGGCATCCACCACCATGCATGGCTTAACTGCATCTTTGTGTGTGTGTGTGTGTGTGTGTGTGTGTGAATCAAATTTAGGACCTTGTGCTTGCCAGGCAGGTGCTAATTGCACTTTTTAACCCATCTCTTGCTGCTTTTATCCAAAGCTAACATCCAAAATGTTACCCAGTATCCTTCAACAGTCAAATGACAAATGAATGAATGAGTTTACCCTTGTGTTTCAGAAGACAATTCAGGAAAGGTTTCCTTGAAATGAAAAATAGGGATGCGTCTAGTCAGGAAGTAACTGTTTTCTCTTTAAAAAGTATCGTGATTTATACAAAATAGACTGCTTCCTCCAGTGTTTGGATGGTAGTAAAAGGAACAAAATTGTCTTAATCCTCCAAAAGTAAATCTTGTCAATATTTAGGATGTTTTTAAATGGAAATTTTCACTGAAGTATAACAGGACATATTAGTAGAACTCACCCCCATTACTTACGGCCATAATCCATTTTAATCATTTAAAATCCTATCTTAAGACTCACTGTCTTCTCTGTTCTACTTGGATATAAGGGATGGGGACTGCAGACAATCACACTGAAAACACTCCTGATACATTCAGTGTGTCACCTTTTTGTTGCTTTGTCAAGTTTCACTTCTGAATAGGATGGTGTATGGGCAATAACAACCATAAAACTTTTATTTTGCAGCCATAAAGTATTTTTTATTTCAAAAATACCTAGGTCTCCTAACACTCTTAGCTTCACAAATATACTGGCACCATTAACTTGAAATACTGCCCACAGTCCTGAATGGTTTCACAAAAATATTGTGAGTTGCCAGGAATGAGGTGAGTAGCTCATGGTGAAGGTGAATTCGTCATATATTGAGACTGTTTCTGAAATTCACTTGGGCATTCTTGAAGCCTTTAGCACAGATCCAAAGGGTATCATTTAGCAAGCCACTACAAGAGCTACAGCTTCCGAAGACATAATTTAAAGAAGGATTAGTTTGGGCACTGGAAGACTCATGCTCCTTAGAGTTCAGAATCTGACAAGCAGCAGCTAAGCTACTGAAAGATGAGAGTCTTGTGGGCATTTATCTGATGATGATACAAACAGACAGCTAGATTAACTGCAATCATCTTTTGAAAACTTGAAGAAAGCAAGGCCTTCTGGAAACATTGCTTTTGGTTTCCCTACCTCCAAGTTGTCAGCTCTGAAAAGGAAACTTTAAAAAAAATAAAAGGCAGTTTCATTTAACAGCATAGTGTTTCATAGGCCAGGCTGCTTTCATACAAGCTGAGGAGCCTTAAGGATGAAAGCTGTTGTTCTCCTACACTTTAAGATGGAAGGAATAAGTCTGCCTCCCAGATCAGTGAGAGGGCTATGAGCTTCTGACATCCCCACCTTCTCATAACTTAATACATCCACGTTGTGGTTTCAGCATCACTGGAGGTGCAAGGAAAGAGATGGGGTAGGCTCTGGCTTGGGCCCTGCTGCGGAATGCCAGATCTGTCTGCCCAGGGCAGAGCCTGCCCCTCCTCGGGTCAGATGCTGGTGTACTCCCTCCTGCTGCCCTCCCTAACCTCTCCTCTGGCCTCCAGCTTCACATTCCCCCATGTTCCTAACCGTGGTCATCAGGAATATCCAGGCCAACAAGTCACAGAGTTAGCTGAGAAAATGGCTCTTGTACAGTCTGGGTTTTGGCAATTGTGACAAATGGCAAAGTCATTATGTTCCTAATTTCTCTGTCAGTGCTTGCTAGGCTCAAGCTCAGGAAAATGTGATCAATACTCCTTCTGACGTCTTTACTGATCAGATACGGCGACTGCTGGCCTAAGAAGAAAGGAAAGGCGGGTGCTTACAAAATTTCTTCTCACCACTGCTCCCTCAGTACTGAGGCAACAGATCTAGATGGTGAGAAAAAGCAAAAACTCTTACTGCAATAATAAACCCAAAAAAGACACATAAAAAGCATTCTGCAAACACTCTTTCTCACTGCCGTTATTTCAACACTAGCTTGCCTGCCAATTTTCAGAGATTCTGAAATGTAAATAGATAGAAGAGTTAGTCTGGGTCTCTTTTTCATTAAATGCTTAATCACTTAGTTCATTTCCATAAATTGGCAAGAGTTCAGTCTCAACTTCTTTTTACCTTAACCATTTCTTAGAAGAGTGATCTGAGGTTCCTCAGTGTGCTCACGGTGATGTTTTCTCCTAAGATCAGGACAAATATACAGGCCACAAGATAGCTTTCAGCTGGTTCAAATTTTTGAACTTAGTATTTCAGTGTTTGGGGTTTTTTTTTTGTTTTGAGACAGAGTCCAGTAGCTGCTATGTAGTCCAGGCTAATCTTGAACTTGTGGTAATCCCCCTGCCTCAGCCTCTGCATTCTGGGCTTACTGTCATGTGCTACCACACCACACCTGGCTATCTTTTCTCATTTCAAAACAGTTGTGACTAAAATACACCTTGCTTGGTATACTTTCTAAGTATTTAGAAAGAATCACTTTTACCCTAGTCCACTTACAGGCTTTCTATTTCATTGCTATATTAATATCTTCTACTTCATACTTGTTTCATTATGGTATGAAATTGAATATATAATGAATTTACAAGTCATCTGCCTTTAAGAATACTCAGTAACATCAAAAGATAGACCCCAAAGTTACCCACTAACATCAAATTACAGCATTCATGAAGTGTGCCTGTCTTTCTTCAAGGTCTGTCTCTTTATTGTTCGGGACAAATGCAAGTTTTACTTGAAAGCTACAGTTTAAATTGTTTACTATGTATTTTGCTAAATGAACCAAATTAAATCTCACATTTGTCCACTGTATTTTTCATCTATAGCGATTTATAAGCACCTTTTAAAAAGTGTTTTTGTTTGTTTTGTTGGTTGGTTTTTTGTTTCATTTGGTGTGGGTTTTTTTTTGTTTTGCTGTGTTTTGTTGTGACAGGGTCTCACTATGTAGTCCAAGTTGGCCTCAAACTTGCTCAACCTCCTGCTTCAGCCTCCCAAGTGCTGGGATTACAGGTGTGTGCCACCATGTTCAGCTTAAGAAGTGTTCTTATTCATTTTTAATAACAGATTATTTTATGTACTATAAAATTTACACTACCTATTTCACTAAGCTGGCTGAAATGTTCATTTCTTAATATTTACATAGTATGGTTATTGGGACAATTACTATATTTAATAGAATGACTTCAAGTAGAGAACAGAAAAGAGAAAAACAAAGGTTTTTATTTCTTAAATCTTCCACAGTAATTGAGATTTATTAACACAAATTTCAAATAAAAGCCTAGCTTTTATTAAATAGAAGCATTTAAAATTGTGGATTCTGTCTAGACATAACACAAAAAAACAGGGGAATGCAAATTGAAAATGCGGCTGCCACATAAATGATAATTTCTTACTCACATGTCAGTCTGTCCCTATTTCCCTACAGGCGAAGACCTCGCCACTTCCAAGGCATCTTTGAGAGCTATTTCTCATCATGAAAAGAAACTGAAAAATACTTTAAAAGGAAAAAAGCAGAGGGCACATTCTTGAGTACTTCTAATCACTGTAATTCTGTCCCTTGGGAGCCTGTCATTCCACACACACTTCCAACCTGCTGCTCTCCTCCCCTAAGTCTCTGGAATAGCCTATTTCTTAACCTGACAAACAAAAAGATCAGCCAGTACATTCATTTGAGCAAAACAACTGGGAAGAACAACTGGAGAGGAGACGACCTGATATCACTTTGCCTACCGTAAGGAAAACATTTTATTTTATTTTACTTAGGTTTATTAGTACATTTTAGGTACATATAATGATCACCTTCATCATACAAAATTTGTAACTGTACATGATACACCCACAGCCATACCACCCTGAACACTCCCAATCTTGTCTGATCTTGGAGGCTAAGTACAGTCAGGCCTGGTTAGGACTTGGAAGGGAAAACATTTTAAAAGAAGCAACCAAACGTTAAGGGAAGAGGAAAATATCGCTCCAAGCAAACAAACGTCTACCACAGCAAAGTTGGGGAGCAGATTCTCTGGGCAACAAGAGGACCCATGAAACTTCCAAGGCCTCCAGCACCATCATATCCTGAGATTTCCCTGAGAAAGAATTTCAGAATGGAGGGAAGATAAAAACTTTCCCACCCGTGACCCTGCCATGTGCAACTGAGTCCCGCCACTAGGTGGCTGGCTGCAAAGGCTGCAGGCAGGGGGCTTTCTCCCCTTCTTCCCTCCAGGACTGTCCTGTCCAACCCAGAGGAGAGCTCAATAGCCCCCACTTTGATGTAGTTCACTAAAAATGCCAGGAGGGGGGAGGGAGGGAGAGAGGGAGAGAAGGAGAGAGGGAGAGAGGGAGAGAGAGGGAGAAAGAGAGGGAGAAAGAGAGGGAGAGAGGGAGAAAAAGAGGGAGAGAGAGAAAGAAGAAAGAAAGAAAGAAAGAAAGAAAAAGAGATCTCTCAGGCTTTAGT
>PVLD010023895.1:0-26519 GCA_004027595.1 Dinomys branickii | reverse complement strand
AGCCATAAACAATACAGAAAATACAAAGTTATACAGAATATAGTAGGGAATTTGCACTGGATGTTGTATTACATAGTTATCTTCACATTAGTTAACACAAAAACATTAAAGGAAATACCAAATTATAGAGAAGATAGTAGGGAATTTGCACTGGATGCTGTATAATATAAAGTTATCTTCACTTCTGTTAATACAAAAATGATTGAGGAAATACAGAATTATGGAGAACATAGGAGGGAGTTAGCTCTGGATGCTATCCTACATAATGTTACCTTCACCTTTGTTACTCAGTTACACAGATGGCCCATTTGATCATTCAATTTTTCTCCTCCCTCATCTCCGTTGCCCTACCACTCAATCAGTCATCTTCCCTGTGATAATAACTGTACTCCTGAGTTTATCTATATCTTTGGACTCTCGCCTTGGGAAGAGATATAGCTGCCTCAGACTATACTATAACATACACGGGTGTAAACAAACTACCTGGTTGGAGGTGGGAAAGCACATATGCTCACAGCGGACTGCCCGGCTCCACCCTGTTGTCGTGCTATGGGTGGGAGCAGGTCCAGTCCATGAGGTGCCCTGAGTGGGGCCCACAGCGGCGCAGCCACGGTGGTGGCTTCTTCTAAAAAGAAATCTCTAGAACGGCTCTTATAACTCAAAAACTCTGGCTAGTGATCTACCTTTAGAAAACCATCTCACTTGTATGTATGGGGGAAGACGTGCTCTGCATCAGTCTTCTCACAGAGCTGCACAGACAGATGTGAGTTAACAGCACGCGCGCAGTGTGGTTAATAATTTTAATCATGTCCTACAAAACATTGTTAAGATCAGGAAGCATTTTTCAGCTAGTCCACATTTCTTTTGTGTGTGCCTGACACAGAGGATAGACTCACATTCAGGAATGAGCTCTGACCAAAGCAGTGAACAGAAAACCTTCATGGCAGCTGCTCCATCTGTGTAAATACCAACATGAAATGCTCAGTTTTCCTGGTATGTAATAACAGGGATAGTTCTGCAGCTGCTGTGTTGGCTGGCAACAAAACTGCATGTAACACATCCTCGTGCACATCCTTCTGAAAAATGTGTGGGGCTGGGGGTATAGCTCAGTGGAATAAGCGCTTGCCTGGGAAGTGCAAGGTCCTGAGTTTGATCCCTGGTACGTAAAAAAAAAGTACGGCACCAAATAGTACATTGTTGCTGTGCCGATGCCAGTGACTTAACAACCTGGATTGTGTACCGTAGTGATGCATTAGTCATCAGTTTGTCTAATTACGGTGCCAGCAAACAGAAACGTGTGTTAACTTTAAATGTCCTTAACAGCACCTTGTCGCTTTCCACTCTGTGATAGGATTTTGGTAAGTCTGCCTATAACTGGTTTATGATAGTCCACGCAGTCAGACCTTTCTGCTCATGTTAATCTGTGTTTGCTGCTGCTTCCCAGGGCTCGCATCACCACCTTAGCCCTGCCTCAAGTCATCAGACATTAGATTCTAATACTGAGCGCACATCCTATGAGTTCACACGCCCGTGAGAATCTAATGCCCCTGCTGATCTGGCCGGGGGCAGAGCTTAGGGGGTAGTGGGGCTGTGGGACCAAGTGTGAGCACGGATGATGCTCCATGGACCTGCTGCTCACACCTTGCTTTGCAGCTCGATCCCTAACAAGCATGGGCTGGAACCAGTCTGGGGCTCTGGGGTTGGAGATTCCTGGATTAATATTAATAAACTAAGATTTAGTTTTTCCTCTAACAGGATTTTCTCAGTTTAATCTCTAGCTGTCAGTTTTTATGGTCACAACTTGCCCTGTTCCTCTGTCAAACAGCTGCGATGTACATCCCACAATGGAGAGAAGTAGCCTCACCCTCCAGCTAGAAATAAGACAGTGACAGCAATGCTCCGACTACCTTTGTACTATTTGAAGTTAACTGATGGTTGGGTGCGGGTGAGAAGACTTCATTCTCACCTATTTTTCCTTTATACATAGGTAATAAAAGGAAACCCTGATGCAGAAGTCAAAATTTTTGGCAACAAGGCAATGCAGACAAAAGCAAAAGCAATGATAGATAATTTTGTTAAAGAACAAGAAAATCATGCTCCAGAATACAGAGTTGGTAAGTGATTTTGCCCACGGAAGTCCTTTAAAATCTTTAAAATTTCTTTCAGTGTTATCAGCCATTATACTGGAATCATTTCTTAATACAAAGCTCTAGGTTTCCATAATCTGATCATACATTTTTTTCCAGCGAAAGCCCAGATTACTTGCTTTCTTCAGACTAAAATTAGTTAATATCCGTGACTACTTAATATCATGGTTAAGTGCAGCTTAACTTTTCACCACATGTAAACAAAAATGAAACAACCCTTTAATGTACTCACTTTAGTATTATGGGTAAGATTGATCCTGGGCTTCTGACTCTTGTTTCTTTACTAAATCTAGGACTTACTTTAAAAACTGGTATTTTTAAAATATCACATCTGTTCAGAGAAAAATTCCAGATGCAACATGGAACTAGAAAGAACACTTTAGCTCAGATGACAGTGTTGCTTCTTAAGAGTTTCTCAGAAGGGAACATAATCACTAAGGTTCCATTTTTTCATCTGTTACCCTAGGGTACTATCTGCCTCAGAACTAATATGCCAGGCGTGGTGGCACACACCTGTAATCCCAGCACTCGGGAGGCTGAGGCAGGAGGATTGTTGCAAGTTTGAGGCCAGCCTGGGCTACAAAATGAGTTCAAGACAAGCCTGGGCTGCATAGTTGAGACCTTGTCTCAAAAAGACAAAAAAAAAAAAAAAAAAAAACCTAAGACTAAGTAATATGGCAAAATTTTAGCTCACACTAGACTCTTCATGCTATTTTCTTTCCTTCTCCAATAAATTAAAACTTTTTAAGTCAAAGCATGACAAAAACCATGATCAGAATATAATGATAATGTAGTATAAACATATCCCCTTTGTTTTGTTTTGCTAAGGATTGAATCCAGGGCTTTGTGCACTAGGTAATGAAAACTTCAGATTTTATATTTCAAGAATTATTGCAGGCATAGTGGCGCACGCCTGTAATCCCAGCATTCTGGAGGCTGAGGCAGGAGAATTATTGTGAGTTCAAGACCAGCCTGGGCTACAAAGTGAGCTCAAGGCCAGCCTGAACTGCAAAGCGAGACCCTGTCTCAAAAAGACAAAAAAAATTATTATCTCATTATTAATAAACACAAAATATAAAAGAGCCTTGAGAATTTTATACTGGTAGGATTTATTGTAAAACTAACATGTGATACTTTTTTAACAGATATTGTTGCATTCCAACCTTCCATTGCAAGAGAAGTAAGTGCACATTATAATGTTACAGAAGATCAGTCGTTGATAAATTGGGATAAAATTCGAGAAGATGCTTCAAAATGGGAAAAAAAAAAGTGGGCAGGTCAGTGCTGCACCCTGACATTTACACACAGCTTTGGTGTTTCTTTTACCTTCAGTTCTTATCCCCTAATTTCTGCCTTTAGTAATGAAGTTAGAATGAAACATAGAAAATCAATTTGCCATGAGTCTGTATTTCAAGATCATATACAATTTTCCTCTGATTTATTTTCTAAATGGAAAACTCAGGGGCTGGGGGTATAGCTCAGTGGCATAAGCGCTTGCCTGGCAAGTGCAAGGTCCTGAGTTCGATCCCTGGTACCGGGAAAAAAAAAAAAAAAGAAAACTCAATGGTAAATGTATTTACTGGGGCTGAGGATATAGCTCAGGGGCATAAACACCTGCCTGGCAAGTGCAAGGTCCTGAGTTCAAATCCTGATACCAAAAAAAAAAGTATTTACACCTTATCTTATTTGAGATAACTCACTACAAAGTAGTGATAAAATAGATATTCAGGCACAAGGGGAAAGTGTGAGGAGAATAAACATGCTAGTGAAAAGTTAACATTTTTGTTGTTTGAGCAAAAACTGATCTGGAAGTGACCTAGTTAGCTAGCAATGGCCCCCAGAAAGAGAATAATAAAAAAAGAACAATAGCAAAATACCAACAACATAGACAAAAACAAAACAAAGCAAAAAATAAAAATGATAGAAGGTTTCAGAATGTGATAGGAATTGAGGGTTTCATTTTGGTAGATTCCCACATGCACGTCACGTGCGTTGATTGTTTTCACCTGAGTCCACCACCCGCCCTCCCCCGCCCTCTCCCGTCACACACCTTCTGGTGGGTTTCAGTGAGCGTGATGTGTGTTGCTTCTGTCCCCCTAGTACCCGGCCCCACCGCCCCCTTAGTCCTCTCTTGCCGAGCAAGGGTCTCCCTTCGCTTTCTTGTCATCTGTTTTTTGGGGTTTTGTGGGATTTTTTATTTATTTATTTATTTATTTTTTGTCTTTTTGAGACAGGGTCTCGCTATGCAGTTCAGGTTGGCCTTGAGCTCACTTTGTAGGCCAGGCTGGTCTCGAACTCGCAACAATCCTCCTGCCTCAGCCTCCCAAGTGCTGGGATTACAGGTGCATGCCACCATGCCTGGCAAATTCGTCTAATTTAGATTTCACATAGTAGGGAGAACGTGTGATATTTGTCTCTGTGTCTGGCTTATTTCATCTAATATGGTGCGCTGCACCACACCCACCCATTGTACTGCAGACGGCAGAGGTCTGCTCTTCTCTGGGGCTTGCTAATGCACCATTCTGCCTATCTGCCACATCGTCATTACCGGTTCACGTGTTGATGGGCACCTGGGCTATCTCCGTATCTGGGCACAGTACTGTGAACTGTGCCGCTGTGAACATGCGTATGCCACTGTCCCTGTAGTACGCAGACTTTAATCACCTCAGGTACATGTCAAGTTGTGGTATGACTGGATCAGATGGTAGCACTATTTTTTTTTTTTTTGGATAGCTCAGTTTTTAGTTCTTTGAGGCTCCTCCATACTGATTTCCATAATGGTAGAGTTCTTCCAGAGCAGTGTAAAGTCTTCCTTTTTGCCTGCATCCTTGCCAGCATTCATTGTTTGGGGGTTTTTTGTATTTCCGATGACTTGGATGAGATGGAATCTTAGTGTAGTTTTGATTTTCATTTCCCTAGTGGCTAAAGATGTCTAACATTTTTTTCAGGTACTTATTAAACATCTGTACTTCTTTGGGGGAGTGTTCCCTAGTTATTGATTGGGCTCTTAAAGATTTTGGTATGTTTGCTGTTTTGTTTTATTTTGAGACAGGGCCTTGCTATGTAGTTTAGGCTGGCCTTGAACTCAATATGATCCTCCTGCCTCTGCCTCCTGAGTGCTGGGATTACAGGCATGTACCACCACGCCTGCTGGTGAATTTTTAAAATTATTATTTTTTATATATTTTAAATATCAATCCTGTGTTGGAGGAGTAGCTGGCAACGATCTTCTCCCATTCTGTAGATCCTCTCATCACTCTGTTTTCCTAAATGTGCAGAAACATTCTTTTACCTTTTTGATCTTCTGAGACAGAATCTCCGTATGTGGTCAAGGCTGGCTTTGAACTGACTATGTAGCCGAGGCTGGCCGCAAACCACGGTAATCCTCTTGCCTCAGCTTCCTGAGTGCTGGGATTATAGGCATGTGCCACCATACCTAGCCTGTGTAGAAACTTTTAATTTGATGCACATAGCCCTACTCACTGGTTCTTCCTACTGTTTCCTGTGCTGTTACAGTGCTACTGAGGCAGTCTTCGCGTACACTTCTGGCTCAAATGTTTTCCCTCTTTTCTTTTGGCAGCTTCAAAGTTTCAGGTCTTATATGTAGGTCTTTGGTCCATTTTGAATTGATTTTGTTCAAGGTGAGAAATAGAGATCGAGTTTCAATCTCCTATAAGTAGATACCCAGTTTTTCTAGCACCATGTGTTGAAGAGGCTATCTTTTCTCTAACGCATATTTTTGGTTCCTTTGTCCAGAATCAAATGGCTGTAGTTGTGTGGGTTTGTTCTGTGTCCTCTATTCCTTTGGTCTGTGTGTCTGTTTTTGTACCAGTACCATGCTGTTCCTGTTACAATGGCTTTGTAGTATAATTTAAAACTGGGTGTTGTGTAATGCCTCCAGCTCTGCTCTTCTTTGTTTAGGATTACTTTGGCTATTCTGGGTCTTTTGTGTTTCCGTATTATTTTTAGAATTGACGTTTTTAGTTCCGTGAAGAGTATCATTGGAATTTTGATAGGGGTTGCATTGATTGCTTTTGGTAAAATGGTCTCTTTAACAATATTAATTCTGCCAATCCTGAAAATGGGAGGTCTTTCTGTATCCTGGCACCTCCTTCAATTTCTTTCTTCTTGTTCTGAAACTTTTTCTGTAGAAGTCTTTCACCTCCTTGGTGAGATTGGTCCTTAGGTATTAGTTTTTAAAGCTATTGTGAGTGGACTTGTTTTCCTGATTTCTTTTTCAGCTGTTCCATTATTGGTGAACAATAAGGCTATTGATTTTTTTTTGCATTGGTTTTACATCCTGCTGCATTGCTGAATTCATTTATCAGCTCCAGAAGTCTCTTGGTGCAGTCTTTAGGTTCTTCTAAGTACAAGATCATATCATCTGCAAATGGGGTAATTTGATTTCTTCCCTATTTGCATCTGTATTATTTTTCTTCTGTACTAACTGTGCTAGATAAAATTTCAGGAACTACATTGAACAAAAGCAGTGAGAATGGATGTCCTTGGCTTGTTTCCGAGCAACAGTTCTTAAGACAGGTTTTGTTTGAATTTTAAATGAAATTTCCCACATGCTGTATCACATATGGGAGACAATGTTTCAGAATAAACTCAGGCATTAGTCTTACGCATCAGTGAGGCAGCAATATAGCATGTATTACTTAAAATTAAAAAGTCAGTGCACTAACATGTATGTGGGAAGATTTGGTACAGGGGACCCAGAAAAGGATTTAGCTTTGTAAGAGTCATAATAGGTATTAAAGAAATACTGTCTCAAAGAATAGAATAAATATGCAAATTTATTTCATAAGAGGCAATAGTAGGGACCTAACTGAGCATAGGGGCACACCCCTGTAATCCCAGCACTCAGGAGGCCAAGATAAGAAGATTCCCATAAATTCAAAGCCAGCCTGGGCTACATAGTGAGTTCAAGGCCAGCCTAAGCTATGTAACAAACCCTATCTCAAACAAACAAAATCAAAAATCAAAAATAGGAGTGGTAGGGACCTTCAAAGAAAAAAATCTATTATGTTTGAAAGCAGAGACGTCAGATACAGTGCTTTCATGTCATGTAAAGTATGCTTTACTTTTCTGAAACTTCAATATTGAAGTTTCCTTTTCCAAATGTGATTGAAAGACAGATTAAAAGGTGATCGCTTAGACTGGCTTGAGTCTGTGTGACACAGTGTACAGCCCTGTCTAAAGCTGTCTGCATCGTGGTCTACTTAACATTGTAGCTATTTAATGTTAACGGGAAATAAATGCTGGTTATTTACCAAAGTTTGGGTTTTCATTACCTTCCCAGATTTACCTCCCATTAAGAAAACCTTCTATGTAGAGTCAGCAGCAACAAGGACAATGTCACAAGCGCAGGTGGACAACTGGAGGTGGGTAGTTTCACTTCTTACTTTTACCTTCTCTTCCCTGACCCTGGGGGCTGGGCCGAGGACTCCCTCATTGAGCCATACTGCCCCCCTCCTTTACTTTTGGAGTCAGGGTCTCCCTGAGCTTGAACCTTGGGCCCTCCTGCTCCATCCTCACAGAATGCTGGGGTTACAGGCGCGGGCCACTGCAGCCAGCTGCGAGTTGTTGTTTGGTGGTTTTTTTTACCGTAGTAAGTGGTTTTGTTAATATTAACCCTTTGGGCAGTGATTTGAAATGGTTGCGTCTGAAGACTGTACACACCACCCATGTTCATTCAGATGGAAACATGGTTGTTCTGTTCCACATGGTTTATTGTAGAGCACTGGTGTCCAATGACACGTGCTGCAGTGCTGGAAAACCGCCTATTTGTGTCCAGCGTGGCAGTAGATAGCATGTAACATGTAGCGAGTATAAACTGAGGAATGGAACACAATTACATTTTCACGTCCTCTCCCATTAGTGCCTGTGGGTTGTACATGTCAATGGTGTCATTGGAGATTTATCCATGTCGTTAGAGATGTTCATTAACACCCTAGGAGCACTTTTACACCACCCCACCCCACGCGGCCCTCCTTGCCTTGCCTCCCCCGGGCTCATTATGGGAGAGGTTGCAGCATGCACGCTATATTTTTAATTCTTATTGTAGAGTACACACCTAATATAAAAGAGTTAACTAAAACACTTCACTATAACTCGGCACTGTGCTGTGACGCCAGCAGCCTCATCCTGCGCTGAGGCGGTGGGAGGACCTGACAGAGCATCTCAGCTTGGGGGGCCGCGGCGAGGTCTGCACGACAAAGCACTTGCTCAGTTACGCATTTCTCAGCACATGTCCCCACCCTTATACCACACGGCCGCATTTTAATTTTACATTTAAAGACACACGTGTAATTCAGGCCTAGTGACTTGGACCCCAGCTACTCAAGGCTGAGGTAGAAGGATCACAAATTTCAGACACCCCTGCCCTGTCTCAAAACAAAATTTTTATAAAGGGGGAGGGGATGTAGCTCAGGGCCAGAGCACTTGCCTAGCACATGCAAGGCCCTGGGTTAGATCCCCAGTATCACAAATAAAACAAAAAAATCAGAAGTGCATAGTGCTTGCTGTTTTAGACAGAGTTTTACAGACTTATTTCTCCAGTAGTTGAAAAATTGTAAAGGGAATTGATCTGTTTTCCATATTACGATAATTTCTTAAACTCTTTAATTTTTATCTGAAACTAAAGATTCTAATAGCAATTTTTATAAAAAAAAAGTCATAACAAAGCTATAGAAGAATGGCAAATAACAGAAAGAGCGTTGAGGTAGGAATCAACCTTGGACAAGTAATCACTCTTATGATCAGCTATTGAATGAGAGTAATTCCTACCTCGTGCAGTTATTAAGGATTAAGAAAATATGAGCCAGGTGTAGTGGTGCACGCCTATAATCTGAGCACTTGGGAGGCTGAGGCAGGAGGATCACCCAAATTCAAGGACAGTAGGGACTAACAGTGAGCTCAGGGCCAGCCTGAACTACATAGTGAGACCCTTTTAAAAAATAAAACCCAAAAAGTATGGGAGATGCCAGGCATGGTGACGCACGCCTGTAATCCCAGCGCTCAGCAGGCTGAAGCAGGAGGATCCTTGCGAGTTCGAGACCAGCCTGGGCTACAAAGTGGCTCAAGGGCAGCCTGAACTGCATAGCGAGACCCTGTCTCAAAAAAAACGAAACAAAAACAAAAATAAAATGTATGGGAATTGTAGAGGCCCCCAGGTGTAGGCCGGACATTGTTTTGAATTATGAAGCATGATTTATGGACCCCATTTTTAATACCCTTTTATCCATGAAACTTCCATTGGCTCACCCATACAACTGAAATTGATTTTCTGTTTTGCAGCCATTCTCAGTAGGGGAAAGATTCACTCCCATTTCCATTCTTTGCTATGTTTCACTATAAATTTCCTAACCCTGGATTTAATCAGTCACAGCTGAATTTCTAGAGGAGAACTGAACTGATTTTTAAAAAGTAAATCTTCCTGGGGAGGAACGCGCACTAACCCTTGTCTTTCTCTGTCAAGGAAGGAAAATTTTAATATAACATGTGATGATCTAAAGAATGGTGAGAAACGTCCAGTCCCCAACCCGACCTGCACCTTCGAAGACGCCTTTCACAGCTTCCCTGAAGTCATGCAAAGCATTAAAAAGGCAGGTTTTCAGAAGCCAACACCGATTCAGGTATACTTTCCTTAATTCTAGTAAGACCCCCAAAAAAGAAAAGTAAGATCGCGGTTACCAGGGGCCAAATGCCCATTCCTGAAGGGTGTCCCCCAGTACTGCCTGCAGGGACCGGCCCCACCCGTGCCAGGCACTCAGAGTTTGTTGAGTGAAGTTTGGAGCTTTGCACAGAGGGGTGGAAAGAGACAGCAAGAAGAAGTGTACTTCCTGCTACGCTGTACATCATTCCTTTCCAGTCACAAGCGTGGCCGATCGTCCTGCAAGGAATAGATCTTATTGGAGTAGCACAGACTGGGACAGGGAAGACGCTGTCCTACTTAATGCCTGGATTTATTCATCTGAACTGTCAACCAGTGTAAGAATCCCTTCGGCTGACTTTTCTTTTAAGGATTTCATAGACAGAGACACCAAAAACAATGCAGTTTCTTTCACTTATTGTCTAGGTCAGAGGTAGTGGTTCCTCTCAGGCAGCGTGTGAGGAAACACACTTAAACACCGTGCTGATGAAAATATAAATTGGCAATAGGGGCGGAAATATAGCTCAGTGGCCCAAGCACCTGCCTGGCAAACGCAAGGCCCTGAGTTCAATTTCTGATACCAAATAAAATTTAAAAATTAAACAAAAAGAAAATACAAGTTGGGGAAACATTTTTAGGAGGCAATACATAATGTCTACCAAAAGCATTAACAGAAACATTAGATTCAGATTGTTTAACTTACCATGTTCACTGCAGTCTTCTATTTACTGAGAAAATGTTTGACTGTTTACATGTAATATTAGTGAAAAGACCAATATTTAGGCCGTTGCGTTTTTTGTGTGGCTGCTTTTCTGAGCATTTCTCACCTTCGCACATTTTGTTTATTTGGTTGGTTGTTTGTTTTGTCTTTTTGAGACAGGGTCTTGCTATGCAATTCAGGCTGACCTTGAGCTGACTTTGTAGCCCAGGCTGATCTTGAACTCGCAAGGATCCTCCTGCCTCAGCCTCCCAAGGGCTGGGATTATAGGCATACTCCACCACACCTGGCCTTCAGTTTTTCTTTTATAATCAAACATTATTTTCAAATCTTTCATAGTATCAGCTAATTTTTCAGATACATGAATAATAGCAAGCCAAAATTTGTATCATACTGAGACAACTTTAATCATCTCACAAAAGCTACAGATAGGCCTGTAACAATGTCTCACTTTGATACTCACTGCTACAGACACCACCAGCTACCCCACGTATCTGAGGTAGGTAATGGCATGTTAATGTTTCCTCTTGAAAGAGCTAGAGACAAAAGGAGTGGACCAGGCATGTTAGTCCTCACGCCAACTCGAGAGTTGGCACTTCAAGTGGAAGCCGAGTGTGCTAAGTATTCGTGTAAAGGTCTGAAAAGGTAAGTCATTTCTTTTGCCATCTTTATACCAGTATTATAAAAATGTATGTACATATGGAGATATTATCCAATATATTTTAGTTTATATATATATATGTGTGTGTGTGTGTGTAATAAAAATTTTTTAGTGTTTGGGATCAAACCCAGGGTCATAAGCAGGTGCCCCACCACTGAACTGTATGTCTGGCTCCACAAGTTAATTTTAAGTGATATATATAATGTAAATTATACATACTGGGATACCATGTGATGTTGCAGTGCAAGTCCTCTTTGTTATTTTGACATACTTAAAATCTGAATGAGTTGGTCATGCTGGTGCACACCTGTAATCCCAGCACTTGGGAGGCTGAGGCAGGAGGATCGCTGTGAGTTCAAGGCCAGCCTAGGCTGCATAATGAGTTCAAGAGCTGCCAGAACCACACAGCAAGACCCTGTCTCAAAAAGTAGATAAATAAAATAAAATCTGAAAGGCTTAGTCAGGGCCAGACGTTCAGCCCACTGCTGATCCAGTCAGCAGTTGCGTTGTATAGTAGGTCAGGTAATGAGAGAAATGGTTCTTCAGAGAACACTGCCGTGAGTTGATGGATGTTGGTGGTTCTCAGAAAAGGGCAGATGGAGCTACACATACCTGTTACTCTTTCTTTTCATCCTACCTGCCCAAAATGCTTAGATTGAGATTTTCAGCTATGATGGGATATTTTTTGTCTAAACATGAACCTCTGGGTTTTCCTAAGTGTCTGTATATATGGTGGTGGAGACAGAAGTGGACAAATACAAGATGTTTCCAAAGGTGTAGACATCATCATCGCCACTCCTGGAAGACTGAACGACCTGCAGATGAATAACTTTGTCTGCCTGAAAAGTGTAACCTACTTGGTAATCACAGGGTAGGGGTTTGGCATGCTCGGAAGAAAAACACTGAACTCTGGAAGTTCTTTAGTGCGGCTCTTCCATAGTGATTTTAGGCTCGAGTGATGTTCCGTATTCCCTTAGCCCGTTAATGTAAAGGTGGGGAAATGTAAATAAGCACAGAGGAATTCAGATCTACTTGGATGTTTTTAGACATTTAAAAATCTTCATTAGAGGCTGGGGATAGAGCTCAGCAGCCCAAGTACCTGCCTGGAAAGTGCAAGGTCTTGAGTGTGATTCTCAGTACCTAAGTCTGTATTAGATACATTAGAAGCTATTGGACAGCCAGTCTATGTTCCTTATACCTACAAGGACCCAAATTATTTTGATCTCCTGAGAAAGAAGGGACATGATTGCCACAGTCCTAAGGGAAGTGATCGTATTGGCCGCTTTCCGTGTCTAACCGGCCACGGTCTTCACTGCGAATGCAGGTTTTGGACGAAGCAGACAAGATGTTGGACATGGGATTTGAACCCCAGATCACAAAAATTTTGTTCGATGTGCGTCCAGACAGACAGACAATCATGACAAGGTAGGTATGCACAATTACTGTGTTTTGGTTTTGGAGGCTTTTTTGGTTCCGGGACTCGAACTCAGGACCTTGTGCTTCCTAGGCAGGCGCTTGTGCCACTGAGCTACATCGCTGGCCCAGAGCCCAATTATTGTGTGCAGGTAAAAGCGAGTGGGTTAGAATCCCCTCCCTCGGATTTCTTCACAACAACTTAGAGCATTGCTTACACACTTGTAAGATTCTTAGGTGCGATACCCGTCGCTCCTTAGGTTAGCGACTCGGTGTAATGGCAGCAGTGATGGCCTTCTCCGTGGTGGGGGCCTGGGGTTTCTGTAGGGACATTGGCATCTGGCAGAAAGAACTTACACTGAATTCTTAGAGATAAATGTTTAACAACTGAATACTACTTTGTTATCCAAGATCAAACTGAAAAAGCAGCGATTGTTACTTGAGCACAGAGTGATCCATGGAGATTAATTTTTCCTGGGTTTACAGTCCTTTGGCTTCATTAGCATTAAGGATAATTGAGGAAATAAACTAAACCCTCTGACTTTGTTTTCTGTAACCCTTTTTTTTCAATCGGATTTTATTGGTAGGTAGGCAGAGTGATCACACTCATCACAGAGAATTTGATATAAATTGACTCTTTTTTCCCATTCCCCTCCCCTCCCTGCAGCGCCTCCTGCCCTCCCCATGTACAAAAGTTTTGTTTCCTTTTTTCCTTCTTTTCTTTCACTTTTCACTTCTTTCATTTCCTCTTCCCCCACCCTCTCCCTCATGCCCTTCCCCACTTGAACTGTTTTCTGCAATCTTGCCACTTCAAAACCGGAGAAGTTAGCCAGGCATGGTGGCACACACCTGTGCTCCCGGCACTTGGGAGGCTGAGGCAGGGAGATCCCTGTGAGTTTCAGGCCAGTGAGTTCAGGCCTGCCTGAAAGATTACATAGCAAGACTGTGTCAAAAAAAGAGAAGAAAGGAAGGAGGGAGGGAAGGAGGGAAGGAGGGAAGGAAGGAAGGAAGGAAACAGGGAGTTGGATTTAATTGTAATTGCTGTGAAAGTAAAAAAAAAAAAACTATTGCTTTTATTATATTATATTTGGTTGAAAAAAATTTAAATTTATATATATTTTTGACCAGCACACTTAAAATCATTTGTGTTTGGCATAAGTACTTGATTTTGTCTGCTGACAATATATGAAAAATACTAGGTTTTGGGTTTTTTTGTCTTTATAAAGCATTGAGATAAAGCTAAACTAGTGTTTGACACTTCTGTTGAGACAGGGTTTTCCTGTGTGTTCCAGATCGGTCTTGAACTTGCTGTGTGGATGTAACTCAGGCTGTCTTTGAACTCCTGACCCTCCTTCCTCAGACTCCAGAGTGCTGAGATTACAGGCTTGCGTCGCCACGCCAGGCGCAACACTAGTTCTTTTTATTACCCTCTCAAAGATTAGAGTTTAGTTAAAGGCACAGGTCTCCTTAATCTGCAGCCCGTCATTGAATACATTTTGTAATAAATTTTTCTTGTAGCCGGGCATGGGTGGCACATGTGCATATTCCCAGCACTCAGAAGGCTGAGGCAGGAGGATCGTTGTGAGTTCAAGACCTGGGCTGCAAAGTGAGCTTAAGGCCAGGCTGAACTGCATAGCAAGACCCTGTCTCAAAAACATAAATAAATAAATTTTTCTAAATGTGGCATCTTAGTGTGGTTGAACACCTTTTTAATGAAACTGATGTGTAATGTCTGATGTATGAGGGATTTTTAATTTGTGTGTATCTTCTTTTATTTCCAGCGCTACTTGGCCGTGTGCTGTCCGGCGTCTTGCACAATCTTATTTGAAAGACCCAATGATTGTGTATGTTGGTACATTGGATCTAGTTGTAAGCCTGTTCTTTACTACTATTAAACCTTTTATGACATTTAAAACACATGCTAAAGGGTTAGGTGTGTAGTTCAGTGGTAGAATGCATGCAGAGCATGCACCAGGCCCCTAGTTCAGTCCCCAGCATGGCCCCTCCAAACAAAAACCTTCATAAAGCACGTATCTCATTTTGGCATATCTGCTCTTCCCACTCAGTAAGATTCATTTTAACAAACTAAAGTACCATTATGTCACACTTAACATTTTATTTTTTGTTTATTTGTTTGTTTGAGATAGGGTCTTGCTATGTAGTCCAGACTAGCCTTAAATTCACTATGTAGCCTAGGCTGGCCTCAAACTCACAATGATCCTCCTGCCTCAGCCTCCTGAGGGCTGAGATTATGGATGTGCACCACCATGCCTGGCCACACTTACATTTTAATAATCCTTGAATATCATCAACTCAGTGTTAGTATTTTACCAACCTCTCCTTTTTTGTTGACTGCTAGTGTCAGAGTCCAAAGACAGGTCCACATGTGCATATACGAATGTCTGATGTTCTCATGTATGACTTTACGTTTGGTCATTGAATTCAGACATTGCCAGGCCGACTCACACACTAAAAATGTCTCTGTTGGCCTTCTACTTAACCATGAATAAGTGAAACTGGCATTTAGTTTTAATAGTAGATCACTGCTGAGTGTGGTGGCCCACACCTATAATCCCAGCACTTGAGAAACTGAGGCCAGAAGATTGCTGTGAGTTCTAGGCCAGCCAGCGCTACATAGTGAGTTCAAGGACAGCCTGAACTACACAGCAAGACCTCTTCTGTATAAAAATGTAGACCGTCGGGCCGGGATTGTAGTTCAGTGGCACAAGCACGTGCCTGGCAAGCCCAAGGTCCTGAGTCCAATTCCCAGTACCAAAAAAACATTGCTTGGGAGTGGGGCCCACTTGCAGAGTGCTGACCTAGCAGATACAGGGTCCTGAGTTAGATCTTCAGTGCTGCAAGGAAAAAATACATAGGTCATTTCTTAGGTCCATTGTTTCATAAGGGATGTACAGATGGTGATCAAATACTTATTTTCATAAAATGATTATTAGCCATTTAGGAAAAGCAATATAAATGCTTGATTTTTTTTTCCCAATCATGGACTGCTGCTAAAATCTATTTTATCTAAAGAGACAAATGTTTTATTTCATTATGGGTCATGGAATAGTAGCAATAGTATTTTGAAATTTTGTACTGTCAAAAATCTTCACTGAATGCCAGGTGTGGTGGCACATGCCTGTAATCCCAGTACTCAGGAGGCTGAAGCAAGAGGATCATTGTGAGTTCTAGGCCAGTCTGGGCTACCAAGTGAGCTCAAGGCCAGCCTGAACTGCAGAGTGAGACCCTGTCTCAAAAAAAAGAAAAAAAATCTGCAGTGACGTGAGACTCATTCGTCACATCTGATTGGCCGTAACTGGCAGGTGACCAGCGGAGTCCAAGCTGGCAGCAATGATAAGCTGGGCAGTTGCTCCTGGTTATTTTCCTACAGTGATTGCTACTTGCTTCAGCATCCTTGGCTGAGCATTCACGTGTTGTCAACTTCATTTACATGAAATCAATGATAAAAGCTAAACAGAAGCTACACAGAAACAGTTAATGTTTGCTAGGAGCTCTACCTTTTGGCTAGCAAAATAATCACACTCTGGTAGCAGAATTTTGAGCCGATGCCGAGCGCCCTCACACTGACGGCCGTGGCATTTGGTGCCGCAGGCTGTGAGCACGGTGAAGCAGGATATCATCATCACCACCGAGGAGGAGAAGCACAAGCACATCCAGACCTTCCTGGAGAACCTGTCACCCAAGGACAAGGTCATCGTCTTCGTGAGCAGAAAAACAATGTGAGTACTTCCCTGTTTTTTAGGGCAAGACTCATTAAATGTGCTTTGCCTTCTCAGTCCTCGTTATATTTTTATTAATGTATGTTCATGATACGTAATACTGACGTTCATTCTGGGTAGTTTGTACATGTCCGTGTTGCGCCCTTGTCGTTTCTCACTCCCTTTCTCCCTCCCCTCTTCCTCCCGCTCCTGCTCCCTCTGTCCCTTCCCAGGTCCCCTTCCCATCTCTAGCAGGTCTCCTCCCGTGTTTCCCACCACTGTACTTTATCTTAATTTTTTGTTTGTTTGTTTGTTTTTTGGTGCCAGGATTTGAACTCAGGCCGCACACTTGCCAGGCAGGCGCTGTGCTGCTGAGCCCCACTCCCGCTTTGGTTATATTGTATTAGTCTCCTTTAGATTAGTTATATTTTGGGTGTCTCAATCAAGAGAAATCATGTATGTTTAAGCCCTGTACTACCTCACTTAGCAGAGTGGTCTCAAGACCCCTCCGTGTCACTAGAAATGCCTTCCGTGTGGCTGCGCAGTAACTCTGCCGTGCCCATGTACCGTTACCCCACCTGTTCACTGGAAAGAGGCTGTGCAGGCTGTTTCCATACCTTAGCTCCCGGGCGTGGCGCTGCTCCCAACATAGGTACACGTGTATCGCTGCACTGTGACGACCGCAGCGCTGTTTGGAAGATGCCCAGAAGAGGAGCAGCTGGGTCACTTGGAGCTGGAGTTTCTGGGGCTCTGAGGAGTCTCCACACTGACTTCTGTAGTGGCTGCACTGGTCCGTGCTCCCCCCAGCCATGTGAAGGGCTTCTCTCTCCCGCAGCCTCGCCAGCACTGGTCGTGACTTGCTTTCTTGATGAGGCCATTTTTCAGGAGTGAGATGGAATCTCAGTGTGATTTCTATTTGCATTTCTCCAATAGGAAAAGATGCTGTACATTTTTTCATGTACTTATGGGCCAGTTTTACTTCTTTTGAGAAGTGTCTGAGTTCTTCAGTAAGCTAGAGAGTAGCCCTCTGTGCAAAGAACAGACGGCAAGATTTTTCTTCCCATTCTGTAGCTTGTCTCTTCATTCTCTTTACTACATAGAAGCTGTTTAATTTGATATAATCCCACTTGGTTGGTTGGTTTTGAGACCGGGTCTTCCTGTGTAGTTTAGGCTGGCCTTGAATTTACAGTAATCCTCCTGCCTCAGCCTCCCAAATGCTGAGATTACAGTCTCGTGTCGATTCTTAGTGCATAGATATTTTCTTGTACTTACACTGTAGTCATCAAATGTATTTGTTTCAAACTGGGTGTAGCCTGTCTGTTGCACTATTTCAGTACTAGAAATAGAGCCAGTGAACGGATGGTGTGTGGTAAGGTAAGCACCTAGCAATTACCTGTCCTCTGCTGCAGTGCTGATCACTTGTCAAGCGACCTCATTCTTCGGCAAATCTCAGTGGAGTCTTTGCATGGCAATAGAGAGCAGAGGGACCGAGAAAAAGCCCTGGAGAACTTCAAACAAGGTACATAGGTGGGGTCCTTGTGTGTTCCACTTTAACGTCGCCTAGTACCTGGGCTCGGGCGAGCGATAGCCTGTCCTCATGGTGATCATTTTCTGAGGTCTGTCCCCAGTTTCCGTACCCCCAAAGTATGTTTGGCAGAGCTCTAAATATTAACCTGTCTCTAAGAACTAACCAACCAGACACTAATATGTAAACCTAGCTATCCAGGTATTAATTTTCAGTGGGGGCTGTACCTCAGTTTACCCAAAAGGCCTTTCTCTTTCACGGTTCAAGTAATTCAGGGACTGTTTGCTGAGCTGTGGTGTCTGCCGTGTTGCAGTTTGCCCGCAGTTTCATTTATTCGTACATCACCCTTCCATGTGCACGATCCCAGCATTCTCAGGTAGCGATCGCAGCTCACTGATGAGCTAATAAGGGTGAATATACTTTCCTCTGTGCTTTGGCCCGGTTTGTACCAGGACGGCCTGGTGTTTACTTGCCTTTACCCCTAGGTAAAGTGCGGATCCTCATTGCTACCGACTTGGCGTCCCGAGGCCTTGATGTCCACGACGTCACGCACGTCTATAATTACGATTTCCCCCGGAACGTTGAGGAATACATACACAGAGTGGGGCGCACTGGGAGAGCGGGGTAAGTGATGCAGTCCACCTCGAAGGAGCCCGGTCCGCACCCTCGGTGCCCCCTCACGGACTGCTCTTGCCCAGAAAAGCGTTTTTGTTCTCCTGCTGATCAATTTTCAGTTCTTCCCCAGAGCCTGCTCTGCAACTTTATCCTTGTTCATCTGGTCTGTTCTAGATTTAACTAGATCCTGTTATGTCAGGGGGTTTTTTGTTTTGGTTTTTTTGTCCTTTTGAGACAGGATCTCGCTCTGCAGTTCAGGCCGACCTTGAGCTCCCTTTGTAGCCCAGGCTGGTCTCGAACTCGCAATGATCCTCCTGCCTCAGCCTCCTGAGTGCTGGGATTACAGGCATGTGCCACCGCGCCTGGCACCTGTTACTCTTGTAATTGTTTCCAGTACTTGTGGTTCAATTCTTTTGTTAGTCCGAGTTTGCAGTGCCTGGTGCCTGCTGCCTTGTAAGGAGCTGGTATGTGTACCTGCTGCACCTTAATTTGTTTCTCATCTGTTCCCTTCCCTTGTACAACTGTATCATGATACTGAGCTGTCCCCAGTGATGACTTTGTTGTTTCCAAGTTTTCTGAATTGGTACGGGTGGGGCAAAGGACATCTGCCTCCCTTCTGTCCCAACCCCTGATGCAGTTTCAGACAACTACAGAGCACAGCGCTCTGCCCCTGGGGCTGAATGTCTTCAAGACGAGACCGACCACAGATTGGACACGTTTGGAGAAATACTGTGTCTGCTGAAAGTGTAGGGTCACATGCCCGTCCGCAAAGGACTGGATCAAAAAGATGTGGCATTTTATACAGTGGAGTATTACTCAGCTATAAAGATAAACTTGAGGTTTTTATAGCTAAATGGATGCAACTTGAGGCCATACTCATAGGTAAGATAAATCAGACTCACATGTGTAAGCATCATAGTCTCCCTGGTGTAAAAACCTGAGTCAATAAAATCTGAAAAGTAGAATAGATACTGTGAAAGGGAAAGAAACTGCTCAAAGGGAAAGAACAACTGGGATGAGGGAAAAGAGAGAAGAAAGAAAGTGAGAAAAAAATATGTCTATATGAATATGCATCTTAATTTTATTTTCGTCCCTATTCCCTTCCGTGTGTGTGTGTGTGTGTATGTGTGTGTGTGTGTGTGTGTGTGTGTGTGTGTCTCAGCTATAGCTAAGACAGTTGTACTGCTAATTTCTAATGGTTTACTAAAAGGAACAGCTGGTGTTTCATGGTTTGATCAATCTTACATGCCTATGTCTGGTAACCTGAGCAACTACTTTGAAGATGACAATATGCAATACAACCACCATGGTTAATTTCCTATCATCCTTTTGTAGAAGATGGTATCATTTTTATTGTTTTTCTGTTGTTTTGTTTTGCCTTTGTTTCTGTTCTTTTCTCTTTAAGATAAAATCTGTAGTACAGACTGTTTCTCACCCCTAAACAATGGGCTATAACCACTGCCTCCACAGCATCTGCACTGTGCTAGGTAATGTACGTAATTATTGTGGTCCGAGCTATGCAGGAAGCAGCGCCAACACGTACATAGATATTAGGAAATGGGGAGAAACTGTTCCAATGAGAAGGGGAACGGGAAGGGGGAAAGAAAAGGAGGGACAGAAAAAGAATAAAAGACAAAGTGGAAACAGAGCCTCTGTAAACAGGGAAGAAGGGCTGAAAGGAAGGGGGACGGGGGCAAAGAAGTGAGACACAGCGTGCGCAGGGGCCAGTTCCCTAAGATGAACGTGATCATTATGTGTACCTAAAATGTACCAATAAAGTTTTATAATAAATACCGCAGGAGGGTGTGTATATGTTATGTACAAGTGCTATTCAATATTACAAACATTCCATGAGCTGTCCCCCATTCCCCCCCAAAGGAGGACCGGCAGGTCAATCACCCTTATCACAAGGAATGATTGGAGGATTGCCACTGAGCTGATTAATATTCTGGAAAGAGCCAATCAGGTGAGAATACGCAGCACCTCAAAAACGAGTGTTGGTCATATTATGCAGGTTCGGGTACATATTGCTTATCAAAAAATACATTTAAAAAAGTTTTAAAACAGCCAGGCATGGTGGCACACGCCTGTAATCCCAGCTCCCGGGAGGCTGAGGCAGGAGAGTTGTTGCAAGTCTGAGACCAGCCTGGGCTACAAAGTGAGCTCAGGGCCAGTCTGAACTGCACAGCGAGACCCTGTCTCAGAAAGACCAAAAAAAGGAAAACAAGTGTTGAAGGTTGCGGCGTGGGGAGGATGTGGGCTTCAGGTGCAGTAAGCGGGGAGCTGCTGCGGTGCGGGAGCGGTGAGCGGAGGGCCACGGGCGACTGGGCGGTGCCCCGGCGGGGGACACTGTCGGCCCAGGGCTGAGACACGGCGTGTGGAAAGCGGTGCCGGGGAGCAGGCCCGTGAAGGACACCAGCAACCCGTGCAGGGTGCCGTGAGCAGGGGACAGCGTTCCGACGGGTACCTTTCAGATCAGTCTGGCTCTGTAACCTGAAAATAGACATAGGACTTGGTGGGCAGAGACACATTTCATTCTGCTTGGAAGATGCCATGGGACGTGTCGTGCAGATCTTCTGAAGTGATTTGGAGGTATTTTAGCAGATTGTAGAAAACAAAAACCTCAGACTCCTAATGACACATTTATTCATTTTAGAGTATTCCAGAAGAGCTTGTCTCGATGGCGGAGAGATACAGAGCAAATAAACTGAAAAGAGAGGTGGAGAAAAAAGTAGGAAGACTCCACGGGAAGCCGCAGAAGTTCCCTTAGTGTTTTATGGTGGAGGATGGCGTTAGCCTGCCAGAGGTAACATTGTAACAGTTTTCAGGTTCCCGGGGCTTTTCTACTGTTCGGTTGTCCTGGGGATTCAGTATTGGACCACGGGAGTGCTCAGCTGCCTGGTTTTGTCATTTCCTGTTGTTGTTTTATTTTGTTTGAGACAGGGTCTTGCTAAATTGCCCAAGCTGGCCTTGAACTTGGGATCCTCTTGCATCACCATCCTGAGTACCTGGGATTACAGATGTGCACCACCCTATCCTGCTAAATTCCTGTCCTTTTTTTTTTTTTTTTTTTGTACTGGGGATGGAACTCAGGACCTTGCGCTTGCCGGGCAGGCGCCTGTGCCGCGGAGCCGTATCCCCGGCCCCCTAAGAACCTTTAACCTGGAAAGTCATTAAGTGTTACTGTTTTGCCCATTACCTGCTTAATGTATCTTTAGGGTTAGAAGTAATGCTGGGCACGGTGGGGCACCCCTGTGACTGCAGCACTCGGGAGGCTGAGGCAGGAGGATTGAACAAGTTCAAGGCCAGCCTGGGCTACATAGCAAGACCCTGACACAGAACAACAGCAACAAGAAAGAAGTACTAAATTAGTGACAAATAAGTGTTAAATTGTGCGGAAATGTCAATCAGAATCTGATGGCGTTGGTGGGGGTGGGTCCTCCGCGGAGCAGCCTGGCGATGCATCAGTTATAAACACACAGCCTGATCAGCAGCTGCTCCTTTCCTAGTGATGTGTTCTGTAAATATATTTGTGTATTCAAGATTTATCACAGCACTCTTTGTAGTAACAAAAACCAGCCAAAATGTTGCCAGGCACGGCGGTGCAGCCCTGTCATCCCAGCACTGGGGAGGCTGAGGCAAAAGCATGGCTGTGAGTTTGAGACCATCCTGAACTGCACAGTGAGACCCTGTCTCCAAAAACCAACAAACACACAAAAAAACAGCCAAAATAACCTCTAGGAGACCGGATGAATAAACTGCACATTGTGTGTTAGGCAGCTATTAAAGAACATGGGAGCCTTTTTTAAGATATGTTAAGTGTTGAAAGCAAGGGCCGGGGATATAGCTCAGTGGCACAAGCACCTGCCTGGCAAGTGCAAGGTCCTGAGTTCGATTCCCAGGACCCCCCCCCCCAAAAAAAAGAACAACCACAAAAAAAGTGTTGGAAGCAAAAAACTTCCCACTAGGACAGCAGACTGAGCTAACAAGGAAACCCTTTGTCCACTTTAAACTCAATAGAAGTGCTAGATTAAATGTTTGATTTAAATATTCCCCAAAATGAGTGATGCATGAGGGCTCACTGTGTTGTTCTGTATATGTTAAAACGTTTTTCCATTATAAAACATTTACATAATAAAAACTTTACTTATAGCCAGACTTGGTGGCACATGCCTGTAATCCCTGCATTCAGGAGGGTGAGGCAGGAAGATCATCATGAGTTTCAGGCCAGGCTGGCCTATATAGTGAGTACAAGGCCAGGTTGCACTACATAGTAGAAAAAAAAAAAATCTACTTATGGACCCAAGGATGGAGCACTGAAGCAGGTACCAGGGCTGGCAAGAGTGTGGAGAGACAGGGATGAACTGGAAGAGCTCTGCAAGCTAAATTCAGACCTAAGCAGCCTCAAACTAAGACCCTGATTTAAAAAATCCAACAGCAGGGGACCCGCACACATGGAGTGACTATGCTACCTGTGAAGACAGTACATCATCACATGCACTGGAGCCAAGGGTTGTAGAGATGGTGAAACAGAAGTGCCTTTGAAGAGTTAAAAAGAAAAAAGTATACTTGGCTTATGATGAAAAAAAATAAAAACCAAAGAAAACCTGGAAACAGTTACTGAAGTTTAAAAACTCAAGCCAGGGAGATAGCTCAGTGGCACAAGCCCCTGCCTGGCAAGCTCAAGGTCCTGAGTTCGATTCCTGGTACCAAAAATAAATACAAACTCAAAAGAACTGAAAAGAGATTGTTACTATAACATCAGAGGAAGTTATGTACTGCATCTCATGTGAAGAGATAGAAAATAAGAAAACAAAAGTTCAAGTAAAATGTTCCAAGTGTATGTACTTAGTTGGTAATTTTTTCCGTAGACTCTGTATAACCGACACAGGTTGCATCTGTTTTTCTGAAGACCAGGTCTGGCTGGGCTGGGACTCCTGGCTCACGTGATCCTCCTGCCTGGGCTCCTGAGTAGCTGGGATGACGGGCACACACCATGATGCCTGGCTGGCATCCGTTTTTATTTTTTGCCATTTGAAAGTATTGACAGCCAAGAATAACCGACCAATATTAAATAACAAAAAAAAAAAACCCACGCAGGCCTGTGAGGAGCAGGAAGGTTGAATCCGTGATAAAACTTTCCCACAAAGGAAAAGCCAGCGTTAGACGGCCTCACGGAAGGAACATTTGCACATGTACACCAGCCCTCCTCGAGGAAGGAACACATCAGACTCACTCCAGTAAGCCTGTTTAGTGGCACTAAAGCCAAAGACTAAGAAAAAATTGTATAGCAGTATCCTTTACTAATGATGCAAAAAATACTCAAAGTACTAGCAGACAATATGTGTTATAATCAAGCAGGATTTACTCCTGGATTGCATGGTGTGTTGGTTTGGGTGTTATTTGCAAGGAGAAACATAATACAGGACACATGTTTTATATGATTATTTATAATAGTCACCCTAAAAACAATATACAAGAGAGTGCAGGAAATCTGTCCACACACTAAGACCAAGGAATCCAGCGGAGGACCTGGATCCCACGGAAATGTCCTGCATGAGTCCAGCTGAAGACCTAGAGCCCATAACAATGCCTCCCACGAGTCCACCTGGAGGCTCAGAGCCCATAACAATATCTCACACAGGCCTGTTTCATGGATCTGTGCTGGGAAGGCCCAAAGGTCAGTGGTGGAATCTAGGAAGTCTGTACCAGCAGGATGAAGGATCTGTGCTAGCAGGCTGAGGGGTCTGCACTGGAGCCAGGAAGCGACACTCAGAAGAACCAGAGTTCCCCTGAAAGGTACCACAGCCATCGTCAGCAGCAGTGAGGTCCCGAGCTCCTCAGGTGATCAAGATGGCCGAGTTCCCATCAGGGAAGCCAGCACAACAAGCTTTTCCAGGAGACTGAGCAGTGCACCATCTTCCCCTCCGGAGCCAGGAAGCGATGCTCAGAGTGAGGACCAGAGCTCCCCAAAGTGAACTAAAGCCCTTCTCAGTGCCAATGAGGTCCTGAGCCCCCTGGAGGATGAAAACAGCCACGTTCAGGAAAGCCAGCACGACGAGCTCCTCCAACAGAACCAACAGCTCCTTACAGCCTCTCTCAGCTCCCAACAACCTGCTTCTCCTCTGGTTCTGCCTGGTAATGCTGCTGGCAACAATCCTCAGGTGGGCCTCCCACACTAGCTAAGTTCAGCTGGGTGTTACAAGTTGACTACCAGCTGTCAATCCACCACACATGGATTTCTCAATGTAGAGAAATCAATGAAATACTTCACATTAACAGATTAATGCACTGCACTGCATCAAAAAACACCTAATAGGGTTTTTTTTCAATTGACACAAGAAAAAATTTGGCAAAATTTATAATACATTCCTGATGAAAAGTAGGTCTGTGGCCTATAATCCCAGCACTCAGGAGGCTGAGACAGGAGAATCACAAATTCAAGCCCTGTTTGGGCTACATTGTAAGACCTAATCTCAAAACAAACAAAGCAATAAAGGCTGAAAGGATTTTGACACCAGTTCTGTTCATAATATTGGGAGTTCTAACTGGAGAATCAGGCAAGAAAAGCATCAGACTCGGAACAGAAGATCTGGTAAGAGGACATGAGCTTATTTGCAGAAAGCAGAAGATTCCATAAAAATTCAGCAAGTTGAGGGATGCAGAATTCAAATAAAAATTAGTTACATTTCTTGGGAGGGGACAGGGAAATAAAAAAGATGAAGATGCAGTGTGCATGTGTACCAGTTCTCCGCAGTGAACGTATTCTTATACAAGCACAGTAATAAAAAAGGAAATGAAAAATCTCACAAAGATGAACTTTGTTCTTGTACACTAACAGTAATCTGACAAGATTTTAAGAAAACAACTCTTTGCAGTGCCAAAAACAATAAAACATTTAGAAATGAGCCAGTGAGAAAAGGTTTGTGCGCTGAAAACTAGTAAATTTTGAGAACAGAGATAAATGGAAATATAACCGTTTTTGTAAACTTATAATTCTGAATTAATATTGTACAGTGCTTCCAAAAATTCTGATAGGAAAACTACATACTAATAGAAAAGATCTATATGTAAACATGTAATAATGCTGGCGAGTTGATGTATTGCTTGCTGGTCAAGCAACACTTTTTACAAGTATTATAAAGGAAAATGCTCTACCGCTGAACTGCATTCCTAGCCTTCTTGTAAATTTTGAGACAGGGTTTCACTGTGTAGTTCATGCTGGCATCAAATTTAAGATTCTGCCCCAGCCTGTTTAGTTGCTGGGATTATAGGCATGGGCCCCAATATTCAGCTTGAACTGAAAATACAATTTTAACAAAGATTACATATAAGAACAAAAGACCAAACTTTTTTTTTGAGACAGGGTCTCACTCTGCAGTTCAGGCTGGCCTTGAGCTCACTTTGTAGCCCAAGCTGGTCTCAAACTCGCAATGATCCTCCTGCCTCAGCCTCCTGAGTGCTGAGATTACAGGCGTGCACCACCATGCACAGCTGGAAACACCAAACTTGGTAAAACTTTTTGCCTTTTTTATAAATGGTATCCCAATAATCCCCCAAGTCAGGGTTTTTCGAGGAAAAAGAAAATGATTTATGAACTTTGTTTCTGTATTGGGTCATGTATCAGAATCACTTGTAGATCCTTGCCTGCTGTTACCACTTTCTTTGCCCAAGTCTTGGAGTTGTTCGCATCATGAAATCATCTCAGATCACCTACCCAGGCTCCCCTCTAATATGCCTCCAGTCTGTCTGGCTTTTGGGACAAACCATTTTAAGGATTAGGAGAGACACTATCATTAAAATGCCAGCACAATCCAGAGGAATCTGTCGATGGAGTGCAGTTTCTGTGAAAATCCCAATGGCGGTTTGGATCCGGGGAAGATGGCGACCGGGTGAGCAGCAAGGGAGCGAACCTCCTTAATAAACACCACCAGCTCGAGACAGACTTGGTGAGCGTGAATGCCGGAACCTCGGCTGGGAAGTTTAAACTGGGCGTATTTCTCTGAGATGCCGGGGGAGATGTGGTAGGGCGGACCAGGCTGCCGGGGCGAGACGTGGGAAAGT
>PVLD010023894.1:0-26520 GCA_004027595.1 Dinomys branickii | reverse complement strand
GCTGGAGGCCTGGTCCAGGTCTTCAGGGTTCTCATGTAGCCTGGAGGGGACCCCCTTCCCCCATCAGGCTGCCGAGCTCCCCGTCAAGGCCCTTGTGGTTCCCTCATAAGCCACTAGTGTCTCCCTGCAGGCTGCCTATGACTCTTTGGAGGCTATCCCCACCCAGCTAGAGAACCGGGTCTGCACCCTAGTCCCAGGTCTTCACCTCCTCCCACCTCTCAATCTTAATCTTTAATTAATTGTTAGAATTTGTTCCTTTCACAACTATTGCTACAAGGAACAGTTATTTTTGAAGAGTTAATTGAAAGCAATGTCATACATCTTTTTTTAACATACTATAGATATCTTTTCTATGATTAAAAATGTACAGTGGTACCTTCTACTGCTTCTTATGGTACGTCAAAACTTTGTTTTTCACTTAATTATTGTTGCTGATTTTGTTGCTGTTGCTGGGGGGGGCACAGTTGTTGCTACTAGCTGTTTTTTTATGTATGCCAATATCTGGTTTGTCTTTGTGTCATCAACACTACAATCCATTTCTGGAGAACTTCTTGCTGGGTCAATTACACTGCATCCTTCCCTTCCAAATAAATGGAGGCAATTAAATCTGGGAGAGCGAGAAAAGCCTATAATTATCCACACCCAGAGTGCATCACTGAACAGCAGACACTAACTAAAGACATCTCCATACTAGGAACAAAACCTTTCAAATATAACCAACCTACAAACCTCAGCATGCACACACACACACACACACACACACACACACACACACACAAAACCCCCAAAAGAAACATGAGAAGACAAGGCAAAAAATATACCTACAGAAACTCCCAACTTCTCCAAAGCTAATCCATGGGACACTGATGGGGAGAAAATAAAAAGCCAGACAGCTGAAATATATGAAACAACAATTGAGGAGGCAAGATCAATAAGGTGCTTGGCATGCTCAAAGGAGATATAACTAAACAGATAATGTACTTAATAACCAAAATAACTAGTGAGCTTACAAAAGGAATGAAAAAAACTAGCTGAGCTAAATAAAAATGATACAAAACTTGTATAAACAATTTAGCAAAGAATTACAGTCCATAAACAGGTACCACAGAAAAATCCAGATTAATAATTCTATAGAAAATATGGGCAGCAGAATTAGAAGATAAGGCTGATGTTAGGTAGTTATGAAATACTCAAAGATACGTTAACATCTATGTATCTTTACTCAAAGATACATTAAATACTCAAAGATACATTAAAATCAATAAGAGACCATGAAAAAAATGGATCCAACAGTTGCTAGAGAATGTAAAGAAGATTAATTGAAGAGTGACTGGAATTAATGAAAAATCAGAAGACAACACAAATGCCATTAAAAAATCTTTACAGAAATAATAGCAAACAAATCAAATCTGGGAATGGAATTTAATGTACTGGAAATGAGGCATATAGAATTCCAAATAGCCACAATCAGAAAAGAACTTCACTCTACACCATGGTCAAAAGCTCACAAAGTCCAACAACAACAACAAAAAAAAAACATGCAAGCTGTTAGAGAAAAGCAAGAAAAAGCATATATCAATAAATTCATTAGAATTACCACAGACTTCTTGACACAAATCATAGAGACTGGGGGAGCTTCGAGTGAAGTGTGTAAAGCCCTGAAAAAAAAAGATGTTCAACTCATGTGCTATGGGTCACCAAACCAACCTGCCAAAAAATTCTCAAGGATATGCTAGAAAGGGACAATGAAGATGACAGTGCCAAAATGTTTAAAGAACGAATACACCAGGCAGGTGAACAGTTAGGCAGAAGTCAGAAAATGGAATCAGTAACAAGAATATAATGAAACAACAGAAGAAAGTCAATAATTTTGAGTGGTAATTGTGAATGACAATAGTCTCAATTCCCCAATCAAAAGACAAATGGGCAGAATCAATCAAGAAACAAAAAACCAATGCTATGCTGCATTCAAGAAACATATTAAATCAAAAAAGAAATTAATAAACTAAAAATCAAAAAGTGATGTTGAATATTTCATGAAACAGGAGCCTAAAAAGGTAGGACTAGCTATCCTAATTTCATACAAGGTGGACCTCAGTTGGAAACTTATCAGAAGACACAAAGAAGGTCAGTCCACATTGGTTAAGGAAACAATTCTGCAAGAAGAGAAAACAGTTATAAACATATGCACTAAACACCAGTACAAACAACTTCATAAAACAAACATGACTGGACATAATCAGATAAATATAAACACAATTATCCTGGTTGACACAAATACCCCACTGTCACAAAAAGACAATAAATCAACAAAGAAATATCAGAGGTGAAAAAAAGCTTCAAGCAAAGAGACTTATAGATATCTATAGCATGTTTCACCCAACAAGAACAAAACACACATTCTTCTCAGCATGGAACATTTTCCAAAATAGATTGCACACTGGCCAATAAAGAAAAATTAAGTAAATACAAAAGATTGAAACTAATATCATGCACCTTATCACATTATACTGCAACAAAACTAGAAATCAATGGCAAACAAAGCCATAGAAATTATCCAAATGTAAGAAAATTAAATACTACATTCTTGATTAAATAATAGATCACAGTAGAAATCCAAAAAGAAATTAGACACTTCCTAAAATCAAATGATAATACCAAGTCCTGGTGTGGTAGCACACGCTTATAATCCCAGAACTCAGGAGGCTGAGGCAGGAGGATCATTGCCAGTTTGAGACCACCCTGAGCTACAAAGTAAGCTCAAGGCCAATCTGAACTGTACAGCAAGACCCTGTCTCAAAAAGACAAAAAAAAAGACAATGCCAGTTCAACATATCAAAACCTATGGGAAACAAGGAAATCAGTCCTGAGAGGGAAGTTTATAGCTATGAATGTCAGAAAAACAGAGCAAGTTCAAATAAATAAAGTAATGATGTACCTCAAGGACCTAGAAAAACAAGAACATTCCAAATCCATAGCTAGTACAAAAAAGAAATTATAAAGATCAGAACAAAAGTTTATGAAATTGAAACTTTAAAAAAAAATCAATGAATCCAAGACCTGGTTCTTTGAGAGAATGAACAAAATAGGCAAGTCTTTAACCAGTCTCATTTAAAAATCCAAATAAATGCAATTAGAAATTCAAAGGCAAAATCACAGCAGACATCACTGAGATCCAGAAAAATGTTAACTGCTTTGAAAACTTGTACCCCAATAAATTGGGGAATACAGAAGAAATGCACATATTCCTAGACACATATGAATAATCAAAGCTGAAACAAGAAGATATAAAAACGTGGAATGCATAAACAGGCAATGAAATTGAAGCAGTAATTAAAAACCTACCAATCATAAAATCCCAAAACATGATGGAACCACCACTGAATTCTAAAAGAACTTCTGAGAGTATATAAAATCAATACTTATCTTTGACAAAGGGGACAAACATCTTCACTGGATGAAAGATAGCCTGTTTAATAAATGGTGTGGAAAAACTGGCTTTCTACATGCTGAAGACTAAACTAGAGCCATGTGTATCACCATGCAGTAAATTAAAGTCAAAATGGATCAAAGATCTAAATATTAAAAGAGAAACACTAAGTCTACTGGAGAGAAAGTAGGTAGAAATCTTGAAGACATGGGTGTAGGAAAGGGGTCCATCAACAAAACCCAGACTGCATGGGAAATACTTCAAATAATCAAAAACTGGAATCTCATCTTACTAAATAGCCTTTGCACAGCAAAAGAAATCATCAACAAAGTGAAAAACAACCCACAGAGTGGGAAAAAATTTAGCTAATTGTCTCTCAGACAAAGGACTTCTATCCAGAACATATAAAGAATTGAAAAAAAATAAGACCCCCCCAAATTCAAAGGCCCAATCCCAAAATCAGCAACTAAGATGACTATGCACTTCTCAGATGAAGAAATACAAATACCCAATAAATATATGAAAAAATGTTCAACATCTTTGGTCATTCAAGAGATGCAAATTAAAACAACACAGAGGTTTCATCTCACTCCAAAAAGAATGGCTGCCATCAAGAAATCGACCAATAACAAATGCTGGCAAGACTGTAGGGGAAAAGGTATCTTTCTCCACTATTGGTAGGAGAGCAGATTGCTACCTCCACTGTGGAAATCAGTATGGAGATTCTTCAAAAACTAGGATTAGAGGTCCTATTCAACCCAGATATGCCTCTTCTGGGTATCTTTCCAAAAGAATTAAAAAACATCATTTCACAGCAATATATGTACACTCATGTACATAGCAGCACAATTTCTAATAGTTAAATCTTGGAAACAACTCAGATGCCCATCAACTGAGGAATGCATAAAAAAATGTGGTCTTTTTATACAATGGAGTACTACTCAGCCATAAAGGCTGATAAACTGGAGACTTCTGTATGTAAATGAATGCAACTTGAGACTACATTTGCAAGTGAAATAAACCAGACTCACATGTGTAAACATCATAATGTCTCCCTGGTGTGAGAAACTGAAGTGTAAATAAGACCTAAAATGTGCAAAAGATATTGTGAAATGATAGGAAATTGTTCAAAAGGAAAAAGGAATTAGGATGGATGAAAGAGGAAAGGACAGTAAGGGAAAAGAGAAAAAGTGCAAGTCACTTACACTATTAGTGTCTCTTAGTTCATTAAAAAGGAAGGTTCGGGCTGGGGATATAGCTCAGTGGAATAAGCACTTGCCTAGCAAGCGCAGGGACCTGAGTTCGATCCCCAGTACCGCCAAAAATACAAAAAAAAAAAAAAGGAAGGTTCATGCTAATATTAATTGCAGAAATTTTTATGCTCCTATCTTGTATCCTGAGCAACTACTTCAAAGATAACAATATGTAGTGTATTAACAATTGTTAGTCTCCTATTATTTTGTTATGAATTTTTGTTTTACTTTTTTCATAAAATAAAAAAAAAATTCCTTAATAAAATGTAAAGAGAAGAAACGTTCTTTAGGTCATCACTAAAAACTAGATTTACCCCAATTCCAAAGCCAGACAAGAACACAACTAAAAACAAAAACTACAGGCCAATCTCTTTAATGAACATACATGCAAAATTCCTGAATAAGATACTGGCAATCAAAACCAAATGAATCAGGCTGGGGATATAGCTCAGTGGAATAAGCGCTTGCCTAGCAAGCGCAGGGTCCTGAGTTCGATCCCCAGTACCACAAAAAAAAAAAAAAAAACCAAATGAATCATCAAAAAGATCACAGGTCATGACCAAGTAGGCTTCATGCTAGGAATGCAAGAATGGTTCAACATACACAAGTCAGTAAATGTAATAGATACTGTAAACAGAATCATAGACTAAATCACAGGATAATCTCAATACATGCAGAAAAAGTCTGACAAAATTCAACATTCATTTGTGATAAAACCCCTGAAGAAAATAGAGATCCTCAATCCCTCTCGATCTGATAAAAGCCATTTTTGAGAAACCTACTGTCAATATAATATTAAATGGGGAAAACCTGAAAGCTTTCCCTCTAGAATGAAGAACAGTACAAGGATGTCCATTATCACAAGATAGCACTAAAAACATTAGCAAGAGTAATCAGGCAAGAGAAAGATATAAAACTGTTATGGTTTGTGTCTGCATGTCCCCCCAAACCCTCATGCAGTCATGGGGCTGGCTTCTAGATTTTTGATTGATCCATAGTCCAATGCTGGGATTATGGGTGTGAATGTTACACCTGCCCCTGGGGTGGGTAGTTTGTATACAATATAAGAGTGAGAAAGAGCCTCACTCTGTGTCACTCCTCCCTTTTTGCTGTTGTTGCTTTTGCTATCTTCGGCCACCGTGAACTGTTGCCCTCTGCCATGTGCTACTCTGCCTTGGAGCCAGCCAAGTATGGACTGAAACCTCCACAAACTGTGAGCTAAATAAACCTTTCCTTACTTAATTCTGGATGTCAGATATTTTGTCTCAGCAATGAGAGAAAAGTAACTAAGACAGAAAGGACTGTGAATCGGGGAAAAAGAAGTAAATCATCATTATTTGCAGGTAATATGATTCTCAGAAGATCCCAAAATTTCAACTAAAATACTCATAGAATTAATAAACAAATCCAGCAGTATAGCAGGTTAAAAAATGAACACACAAAACTCAGTAGCATTCTTACTGAACAACAAACTCACAGAGAAAGAAATTAGGAAAATTATATTATTCACAATAAATTCAAGAAAACTGGAATGCCTAGGAATTTACCTAAATCTGGGAGTCAAAGACTCTACCATGAAAAATATGGTATTCTGCAAAAGAAGATTAAAAGGGACATGAGAAACATGGAAAGATATGCTTTGTTTTGTTTATGTCTGTGATATTGGTATTTTGCTATTGTCCTTTTCTTTTCTGCTCTCTTTAAAATAAAAATTTTTTTAAAACTAAAAAAAAATTTGAAAGATAGCTCCTGTTCCTGGATAAGCAGAACTAATATTGTCAAAATGGCCATTTTTCCTAAACTGATATACAAATTTAATGGAATCCCAATCAAACTATCAATAGCATTTTACATAGAACTAGAGAATACTGTCCTAAGACCCATATAGAGCCAGAACAGATTCAGAATACCATAAGCACTCCTGAAAATAAAAGCTAAGCAAAAGACACCACAATCCCATGACTCTAGTTATTTTATAAATTTATAATGATAAAAAATCATAGCACTGGCACAGAAACACACATATAGATCAGTGGAACATAATAAGGGTACAGAAACAATCCAAGGTACATTCAGCTATTTGACTGTATCAGAGCGCACTAGAGAAATGGATTTAATATAAGATATGTAAATATATAAGAATTTATAAGGCAGGCTTACAATGGCCATCCACAGAGTCAAGTGTGGAAGAGTGCAAAAAGGCTGCCTGTGTGCTAGAGATCCACAGGTTCCAGTCAAAGGTCACAGGCCTGGAGCTCACTGCAGTGTCCCATGTGAGTCCATAACAGGAGGTGTAAAGGTCTGTGATGGAAGGCTGAGGAGTCTGCACTGGAAGGCTGAAAAGCTGCACTGGAAGCCAGATGAGGTCCAAGATGAAGGTGAAGGCCAGAGCTCCTCAGAATGAACAGAAGCAAGCCTTCCTTCTTCATCTCCCTTTATTCCATTCAGACTACAAGCAGCACATTGATTAGTACCACTCACATCCAGGGTAGGTCTTTTGTCTTCAGTAAATCCTTTCAGCCACACTCAGAACTATGCTAATCCAATTTAGTCAAACATTTCTTATTCAAATTAAGACAATCAGTTAACTATCACAATCCTCCTCTTGTCAACTTGACAACCAGGTACATTTCCTTAAACTATACTTAGTCTCCTCATACAAATTCATAATTACACCTAACATGTTGCAGCTATCCTGCATACAAACAGATATGAACTAATTCCCTCCCCAGAACAGAAGGCAAGTTTTCTTTGGGTGTGCTTACTCCTAACATTTCATGACTTAACATTATCACATAGGTTTAATGAGAAACAATATTAAGTCTATCAACATTATATTACATAGAAAACTATTACAATTACAATCCTCATTTCTGTAACTAATCACAGGGTTATAGTAGGAATTTAGAACTACCTTCTTCTACTACCTATTGTGTATTCCCATGGCCTTCAGCAAGCACCCCAGCAAGTTTTGGTTCTTTCTTTGTTGGGGTGACCTATATCTTCATTCCTCAATGTTGTAGGCCATTTTGCATCCTTCTTGGTTTGAGTTGTAGTTTCCCAATGACCTCAATAACAAGGCATAGTAATACTAGGAGGCGTCCTAAGCGATCTTCTGCATTCCAGGTATATTCTTCATTTCCTCCATTGTGGAATGAGTAATAGCTAATTTCTCCTTGATAGTCTGCCTGGGTCAATCACTCCTGCCAACAGCATAACTCCTATTTTAGCGTGTTTACTTGAAGGTATGAGAAGACCAAAATGACCAAGGGAAAATCCACAATTCTAGTTCAAAAGGATCGTTGTTTTACTTCCAGGGACAAGCCTTACCCCCTCCAGAACTAAATACTAGGCAAGCAGTGCATAAGGTTGCAAAAGCAAGAAACAGAAATTTAGCTAGTAGATCTGTAGGGATAATGGTCAATGGTACCATTCCCACTTCCACCCCTTGATTCATGGACCCCTGAATCTTGGCTATGGGAGACATAGTACCATATTGTGGATGCTGGTTCAAAGTACATTACAGCCTTTTGAAGAACCTTTCTCCAGTTCTACAAGCTACTGCCATCTAGCTGGCACTGTAAGCGATCTTCAAAAGGACATTCCACCTTTTAGAAGCTTCTGGATGGTGAGGAATGTGGTAAGACCAGTGAATTCCATGAGCATGAACCCATTAGTTTAGTTCTTTGGCCATAAAATGTGTTCCTTGGTCAGAGGTAATGCTGTGTGAAATTCCATGATGCTGGAAAATGGATTCTGTAAGTCCACAAATGGTTGATTTGGCAGAAGCGTTATGTATAGTGAAGGTAAATCCATACCCAGAATAAGTAACTATGCTAGTAAGGACAAAGCATTGACCTTTCTATGATGGAAGTAGTCTAATATAATCAATTTGCCACCAAGTCACAGGCAGATCACCCCAGGGAAGGATGCCACATCTTGGACTCAGTGTTGGTCTCTGCTGCTGACATATCAGGCATTCAGGAGTGGTTATAGCCAGACCAGATTCAGTGAGTGCAGGTTCATTTGCTGAACCCATATATAACCTCTGTCCCTGCCACTATGGCCATTGTGCTCATGAGCCCATTAGGCAATGACGGGTGGCTAAAGAAAGAGGTTGATCACTATCTGCAGAATTGGTCATCCTAGACACTTGATTATGAAAGTCCTCTTCTGCCAAGGTCACTTTTTGATGAGCATTTACCGGAGAGACAAATGTCTTTACATTCCATACCCATATGGAAAAGTCTAACCACATACCTCTTCCCAAGTATCTTTCTCACCAATTTTCTAGTCATGTTCCCTTCAAGCTCCTAACCAGACCATTGGCTACCGCATGAATCAGTATACAGTTGCACATCAGGCCAATTTTCCTTCCAGGCAAAATGTACTACCAGATACACTGCCCAAAGTTCTCCCCACTGTGAAGATTTCCCTTTGCCACTATCCTTCAGAGATGTCCTGGAAAAGAGCTATAATGCTGCAGCTGTCCACTTAGGGGTTGTGCTTGCATAACATGCCAAACCATCCATAAACCAAGACCTAGGTTTCTCTCCCGCTGACCCTTGATAGTATGGTATACACCATGAAGCCACAGATGCATGCTGGGAGACAGAAGGCAATATGGCAGGAGTAGGAGCCATGGACATCTGGGCATGTTCTTTATGTAACTTACCTATGCCCTCAGAACCTGCTCTAGCTCAGTCACATACGTACCACTTCCACTTAATGATGGGCTGTTTCTACCCATATCTACCTTCACTACTCAGGGAATCAGACAATACCGAACTCATGAGAAGCAACTCAGGTTGCATGGTAACCTGGTGCCCCATGGCTAAGTGTTCAGTTTCCACTGAGGCCCAGTAACAGGCCAGAAGCTGTGTTTCAAAGAGAGAGTAGTTGTCTGCAGATGATGGCAGAGTTTTCAGCTCAAATCCTAAAGGCCTTCCCTGATATTCACCTACGAGGGGGCCCTGCCAGAGACTCCAAAACAGCATCCCTACTTACCTACCTCTGACACTTGGGATCTTCTGTATCACATGTCTCCAGTGGCAGAGCAGCCTGTGTAGCAGCCTGGACCCATTGCAGAGCCTGCTCTTGTTCTAGGCCTCACTCAAAACGAGCAGCTTTCCAATCATTTGGCAAATCAGCAGCAGTAAAACACTTGAGTGAGGAATGTGTCACTTCCAAAATCCAATAAGCCCACTAGGCTTTGTGCCTCTTTTTTATTGTAGGGGGATCCAGGTGCAACAATTGACCTTTAACCTTTGAAGGGATATTTCTGCATCCCACACCACTGGACTCAGAAATTTCACTGAGGTATGAGGACCCTGAATTTTGGTTGGATTTATTTTCCATCCTTTGGCTTGCAAATGCTTTACTAATAAATCCAGAGTAATTGCTTCGTCCTGTTCATTTCATCCAATCACCATATCATCACCAGTGTGATACCTTGTGGGAGGGAAAGGTGATCAAGATCCCTGCAAACTAAGCTGTGCATGACCCTGAGGTGAGACAGTAAATGTGTACTGCTCCCATGCTAGATGAAAGCAAATTGTTCCTCATAGGCCTTATGGAGAAGGCATTTGCCAAATCAATCACTGCATACCAAGTTCCAGAAGATGTGTTAATCTGCTCAAGCAGAGAAATTACATCTGGTACACAGCTGCAACAGAAATCACTACTTGATCCAGTTTACAGTAATCCACTGTCATTCTCCAAGACCCATCCATCTTTTTCACAGGTCTAATGGGAAAATTAAATGGGGAAGTGGTGGGAACCACCACCCTTGCATCCCTCAAGTCCTTGGTCATATCATTAATTTCTGCAATCCCTCCAGGGATATTATTTTGGTTTACTCTTTTACCAGGTAAAAGCAACTCTAATGACTTCCACTTGGCCTTTCCAAGCATAATAGCCCTCACACTACAGGCTAAAGAACCAATGTGAAGATTCTGCCAAGTACTAAATATATCTATCCCAATTGTGCATTCTCAAAGAGGGGAAATGACTGCAGGATGACTGCAAGAGCAAGGTGATCACCTGACCATCACAGGCCCCTAATCTTACTGGACAATCACAGCGATGTGCTGGATCCCCTGGAATTAGTGTTAGTTCAAAACAAGTGTCTAATAGTCCCCCAGATGTCTGATCATTTCCCTTCCCCCAGTGTACAGTTACCCTGATAAAAAGTCTTAGGTCTCATTAAGGAAAGGATGGGAGAAAGACATAAATTTTTGATGGTGCATCAGGGTCCTTTATTAAGCAAAACTAGCCTCCCCATTGTTCAAGGGTTTCTAGGTCTGTAAACTGTCTCAAATCTGGGAACTGGTCCAGGGGCCATGATTCTCTATTACTACAATTTGAAGTAGGTTTCTGTTCATTTGTCTTTAAATTTTTTTGATTATATAAATCTAGTAAAATTTTAGTACGCTTCCCGTCTATTTCACTTTGGGGAACACTAGCATATCACCCAATGCCATAGGTCTACACGATCAAACCATTCTAATAATTGCTTGGCTTTTTCTATCCATTATGGTAAGCATGTGCACCTTGCCTTTGGTGATTAACTGCTGCCACTTAACCTCTGCCACTCTGTTAAACCCAGTTAAACCCACTGCCCTTAATTTTCCCAACTGAATAACCACAACTCTCACTGTAAGGTCTGGCATACAGAGAAAAGCAAAGACAAGGCTCTTCAAGAATGCTGGTGCCCCTCTCATGAATCTGTTTCTCAAGGTATTCACGAAGTGTACATTTTTTTAATCATCCCAGTGTAGAGAATTAAGTTTAACATGACAAATCCACTCCAGGATTCCCACTTGCTTGAGCCTTTGAATCTCTTCATCAACAGTAAACCACAGAATATCAGGCATATCTAACTCATTCACAGTGGGCCATCCTTTGATCCATACTTCTGCCAACAAACCAAATAAACTATTAACACCTTTTATCACTCCACATGAGCTGCAACATTAAATTCAGAATCCCTGCTTAATGGGCCAATATTGACAAACTCAGCCAGACCCAGGTGTATGTTTTTCCCACCATGATCCCATACCCATAGCATGCATTCCCACACTTGCACATCAGTCCTCTGCTTATAAGAATTAGAAAACTGAAGAAGTTCTTTGGGAGAATAGCAGATCTCCTCATGGGTCACACTATGTACCTCACCCTTAGGAGCCCTCTGGGATGTGAGCCCAGCTATAGGCTTAGAGACAGAAGTGGGTGCTGAGAGTGGTTCCTGAGGAGTGTCTGCATTATCATGCTTGGTCAACACAGGATTAGTATCCTCATGTATATTAGGAGAGGCCAACACCACAGAAGTTGAGGGCAGGATGCCTTCACCACTGTCAGTGGAGAAGTCTCTGCCTCTAGTAAGATAATCTTATTAGAGTCCAAGAGCTCAGCATCCTCAGCCTCATTTGTGTTTTTTCTGTTGTTGAGAGGATTAATTGTCTGACTAATTTTGCATGTCTGTATATGGGTTCATATATTTACACTTCAAAGATATCAATGGATAAAGCAATAACCACTGTTGAGACCATGTCACCTTGTCTATAGATTAGTTGTGATTGTACTATTTTTTATGCTAATTGGTGTCTGTTTGTTAATATGTTTTTTGTACTTTTATTTTTTTAAAAAAATAAAAAAAAAGATCCTCCCAAACATCTCCATCCCAATTTATAGAATCTCATTCTTTTCCAATCAGTGTCCTCTCCTTTATGTCAGATACTCATCAAGGCTGAGAGTTAAATCTATGCTGTTTTTCAGCCAATTGAATTATGAAGGTCTGTGTTTGCATTTCTGCAATCTCAGGCCTGTGGAGCTCAGAATTTGAATCTTTGAGCTCCTTATTTTCCTTTATTGATTTGTCCTCACAGTTAGAAGACTTTAGATTTCCTGTGCATATTTGAATTCATTATTTTCCTTCACTAGTTTGTCCTGAGATGCTAAGAGCAACCAGTCAGCATCATTATATTTACCAGTTTGCTAAAAATATTCAAAAGTACTATATATGGTGTCATTAAATTCCTTACATCTCAGTAGTGATGAATTAGGATAATCAAATAAATCTACATCATTATTACTTTAAACAGCTCACACCAAGAACTATCAGTATCGCCTCCAAATATCTAAAGGAGAGACCATGGCATCTTTATGTCTCATCAAATTAAAGAGCCACCTTTAGGAACTACCAAAGCCATTGAAGAATTTCATCTTTACAACTGTGTTTCTCTAGTGTCACTCCCAGCACCAAAATATGTATCAGTCAGTGCTCCTTAGAGAAACATTTAATATAATATATATAAATATATAAGGATTTACAAGGCAGGCTTACAATGGCTATCCATAGGGTCACTTATGGAAGAGTGTAAAAGGCCTGTCTACACAGTATGGAAAACATTATAGAGATTCCTCAAAAAACTAAAATTAGAAATGCCACTTGACTCAGTTATTCCCCTTCCAGGTATCTTCCCAAGAGAGTTAAAGATATCACATTACAGTGATACATGTATACCCATGTTACCAGCAGCACAACTCAGAATAGCTAAATCTTGTCAGTGGCCTACATCTCATCAATGGATGAGTGGATAAAGAAAATGTATTTATACATAATGGAGTACTATGTTGCCATAAAGAAAGATAAACTTGAATCATTGGTAGGAAAATGGATACACCTTGACACCAGGGAATTAATTAGACACATAAGCTTAAATATTGCATGGTTTCTCTTATATGAGCCCAAAATATAAAGAACCAGATTAAAAGACAGATAATAGAAAATAGAGCTAGATCTTTTGCAAAAGGGAAGGGAGCCAGGAGATGAAATGGGGGAAGGGGATGTAAAAGAATTAAGACGTGTTACATGCATGCGCCAGCTCCACATGAGGAATGTGATCATCATGAACTGCAAACATGCGCTAATAATAAGTATATACATAATATTTTTAAAAATAATATAAATTGGTAACTATGAAGAAGAAAGCTGAAAAAGTGCTCTCTTTCAATACTATTGAGAGAAAGGCAATACAATGTTCCCACACAAAGAAAGGAGAAAAAGTCTCATCATCGTTAACCTACAAAGGACCCTTCTACTGAGTAAAATATAAAAACATTTCCCTAACCTAAAGATCAAATAAGGGTCACTAAAGATAATTATATTTTACTAATTAAGGTCAATGTTACATTTATGTTTTAGAAAATCTCTTCATGGCTGTAGCTTGTTCTTCAGGATACTGTCCACATCAAATATCTTCTGCTGTTTTCCCAGTTTATCTCACAGACAGATACGACAAAATTTCACTAATTAGGATTTTCCTATGCATAGTCTTTGGCTTTGTTCAATTCCATTAATATTTTTACTGACAGTCCGTTTTGAAAAAAATTCTTCAATCCTTAAATTGCAAATTTGCGTGTCAATGATTTTGCTGTTCCTTTAATATGTTAAAGGCTTCTAAATGTTATTTTGGAAAAAATACAAATACAAAATAAAATATTAATAATGAGAATCTACAGAAATGTGATAAGACCTTTAACTTTCCATATTATGTAGGTTTAAGTTTTCATAATGAGCACACATAACTTTCTCATAAAGAAAAGAAGTTAACTGTATTTTTAGTATATCATTGGCTATTACCTTTGCATTTTGATGGTTCTCAAAATGTAATTTACTGTAACTAAAAAATCAGAGGTCTTACGGGCATCACTGTGGACCTAGACTTTAAACCCACCCTAGTATAAGTAGGTCCTCATGGCCCCAGGATCTAAGAAAAACACAGTGCTGCCAGATCTACCACTGAGCCCAAGACTTGAGTCCTGTCCTGGTGGACACAAGCTCTAGGCATACCCCAGCATTAGGCTGGCCCCATAACTCTAGGTTCCAGATCTGTCCGAATGCGAGGCCTGCCTCCACGGTATCAGAATCTAACTTGACACCCAATGTTCCAAGCTCTAGGCCTACCTCATTGTGTAGATGGCCACTCCATACTCAGATGTCAGGCCTTCCCCAGCTCTGAGCTGACTCATAACTCACAGCTCCAAGGCACAGGCTTATTTCAGTAGGACCTAATACCAAGATGAACCCAACAGACTCAGACTCCCACTGGCCTGGAGGACAAAGACACCAGGCTAGCATATCTGAGGACTCCATCAATAGGAATCCTTGGGCAGGGGCTGGGGATATAGCTCAAGGGTAGAGTGCTTGCCTAGCATCTGGAAGGACCTGGATTCAGTCCCCGTTAGTGACCAAAAAAAAAAAGAATCACTGAGCAGGCTGACCAGAAAAAGATTTTCCATGCTTAAGCCAGCCTACAGACTGGAAGAACAGCCTACTTTTTAAACGTTCAGACACATTGCCAGGCCACAAGAATCAAGGAGGACTAGGGGAAAGTGACACTGCCAAAGGGGCAGAGTGAAGTAATAGTCACTGGCACTAAATAAATGGGGATTTGGGGGCTCCTGAAAAATTTTCAAAATAATCACCTTTTAAAAACTCAAGGGGTTAAAAAAGAACACAGATAGCTGAATCAGGAAAATACTATATGAAAAACTAAGAAGCTGAAAAGAGAAAAACCATCAAAAGGAATCAATTTCTAGAGCTGAACAAAATGGTGGAACTAAAAAATTGCACAGAAAGCTTCAACAGACTTGAGCAAGATAAAAGTTCACTTAAAATTACACAAAGGGTCAAAAAGAAAGAATGAGCAGCTTAAAAAAGCCTATCGGACATAGGAGATAAAATAAGGAACAATGATTTATAATGTGGAACTTCCATAAGACAATCACCAGATTTTCCAGTAGAAATCTTGCAGGCCAAGAGAAGAAGATGACATTCAAAGTGCTGTAGCAAAATCGTGTCCCCAAACTACTCTATCTAGAAAAAGTATCAGATCTGCATCCTAAGAAATGACAAAAGAAGTTCTTCACTTTGAAACAACAGAGGCCTCCCCCACCCGCGGGCGAGACAGGTAGAGCCCCGCACACCTTCTGGGGCCTCAGTGGCTACTCCCCGCAGCCTTCGCACACCTGCAGCGGCCGAACTGAACTCTGCACAGTATTGGCGGCACCAGTGACTGTGCCCTCACCCCACCCCCACTGGCATGGGAACTGGGAGGCTCCCGGGCAACGTCCCAAGCTTTGCTGACCGCGACCCAGCCTCCCACCCTGGCAGAAATCGGACTGAACCCTGGAAATCTTCAGGAACCCCAATGAGCCACCCACCCCCAGACGTCCCCCATGAGCGTCCTAAGCAGGTGGAGCACCCGACACCTTCTGGGGCCTTGGTGACCAATCCCTGCACGCCCCCACCCCCACAGTAGCCGAGCTGAACCCTGGACAGCATCAGAGGCCTTGATGACTGCACTATCGCCCCTCCCCCACCCGCCTGGGACACAGGCTGGGTCCTAGGCAATATCTGAAGCCTTGATGACCACAACCTGCACCGCCCCGCACCCTTGTAGAAGCCAGGCTGAACCCCAGACAGCTTCAGCTTCAGGAAACCCAGTAAGCCTCTCTCACCCCACCTCACTGGCCTGGGAGCCAACTGAATGCCAGAAAGCTTCGGGAACATCTGTGATCCCACCTTGCCCCCACATCCCAGCGAAGAGCTATGCTGAACACTGGGGACCTTTGGATCCTCGCCCTGCCACTGCCACACCATCCTGGGGGTGCAACTGAGCTCCAGGGAACCTCTGGATCTTCAAAAATGACAAAACAGAGGAGCAAATGCGATCTCAGACCTCTGCCGCACCCAGCACACATCCAGGAGACATCAACACAGAAGAGCTTGGAAGTCATACACCTAAAATTTCTGAAATGATAGATAGCAAGTGAAGCAAAGGAACAGCTCCATCAGACCATGGAAGACATCAGATCAGCAATAATCTCTCAGGTTAAAAAGAAAAATGACTATAATGAAACAATTGCTCAGCACATCCAAAAGACAGATAGGAAAATGGAGAAGCATAGAAAAATCATGGAAATCTTGAATGAACAATATAGGAAAGAACTAGAATGCATGAAACAGATTCAAACAGATATCCAGGAAATTAAAAAATCCATCAAAAACTGGTAAAACCGGAATTTCAAAACAAGATAATAGGAAAATAACAGTGGTTGTTATATTACATATTGTTCCTTTCAACGAAGTTGCTCAGATCACTAGATGTAAGAATGAAAGACTGATCAAACAATTTAAAAGATTTTAAAAAAATAAAAAATGTTAGAAAGGATACAGAGTGTAGATGGCAAGCAGAAGTCTTTACTTATCAATAATTCATTTATATGTACACAGTTTGAATTCTCCAGTCAAAAACATAGAGTGGCTGAGTGGATGAAATTTCTTAACAAAGCAGGATTTAAATATTGCCTTTCATAAAGAGACTCACTTTAACCTTACAGACATATGTTAAGCAAGGTGTGATGGCATATGCATGTAATCTCAGCACACTGGAGTATGAAGCAGGAGGATCACAAGTTTAGGTCCAGCCTGGGCAGCTCAGCAACTAAGTGAGAATCTATTTCAAAATTTAAAAAAAAATGAAAAGTGGGAATATAGCTCAGTAAAAGGCCTTAGGTGTGATACCTAGTACTGTAAAAAATGGGTGAAGGTGAAGGGATAATGAAACATATTCCATGGAAATAGTAATGAAAAGAAAGAATGACTGTATTTATATTATAAAAATATATTTTTAAGTAAAAAACTATCACAGGAGACAAAGAAAGTCATCCTGTAATACTAAAGGATTTGATACATCGAGATGATATAACAACTGTATATACACATGCACCCACTGTTGGAGCATCTGAATATACAAAATAAATATACAAGGATCTGAGTGGAAAAAATGGCAATACAGTAACAATGGCAGACTTTAATATGCATTCACCGGTGGCAGATCATCCAGACAGAAAACTAATGAGAAAACATTGAACCTAGTCAATACTTTCTACCCAATGAACCTAAAAAATATATACAGAATGTTCCATCCAACCACAAGGAAATATACATCCTTCTCACGTCCACATGGAACATTTTCTAGGATTGATCTCATAGTAGTAAGGCACAGAATAAGCCTTAGGAAATTTAAAATGAAAATAAAACATAATAAATATCTTTTTCTGAACACGGTGATATAAAACTAGAAATCACTAACACAAAGAATTTCAGAAAACTTTCAAATACATGAAAATTAAACAACATGCTCCCAAATAACCAATGGGTCAATACAGAAATTAAAGAGAAATTTATAACTATCTTGAGACAGATGAAAATGAAAACACAATGTACTAAAACATATGAGATGCAGCAAATGCAGTTTTAAAAAGGAAACATACAGCAATAAATACCTCTAGCAAAAAAGATTTCAGATAAACAACTTAAAATCATTCCTCAAAGTTCCTAAGCCCAAAGTTACCAGAAAGAAGAAAATAATAAAGACCAGCAGAAATACATAAAACAAACTACAAAAACAGAAAAGATCAACTAAAGCAAGAGTTAACTTTTCAAAAATTGAAAAGACAACCAACTTTTACCTAGACTAAGAAAATAAGACACAAATAATAAAAATAAGAAAAGAGGACATGTTACAGCTTTTATTATAGAAATTCAATGGATACTAAGATCACTAAGAGTGGCATGTGATGGTGTACAACGCTAATCCCAGCACTGAGGGTGGTTAAGATAGAAAGACAGTTCATGTCCCATGGGAACAACTTAGCAAAAACCTATTTTCAAAAAAACCAGAAAAGTCTTGGAATGTGACTCAGTGATACAAGTTTTGATACCCAGCACCACAGAGACAGGGATAGACAGAGACAGAGAGAGTGGGGAGCATGCTTCGTGATAGGAAGGGTACTTGTTCAGCTTGTGCAAGTTCTTAGGATTGATCCCCAGCACTGCAAGGAGAATTTTTTTAAAGACCTGATACCAATCCTGATCAAAACTTTTCCAAAAAATAAAAAAGGATGGAATGCATCAAAACTTTGTATGTGTGTGTCAGGGGAAGGGGTGCTTGGACTCAAACCCAGGCACATGCTAAGCAACTGCTTTACCACTGAGCTACATCCTTGGCCAACTCAAAACTCTTTAGAAGATCCATATTACACTGATACCAAAGCCAGATGAAGATAATATCAAAAGAACGGGAAGAATACAAAGAGGAAGATAAAGAAGAGAAAGCAAAAAAAAATTACAGACTAAAACTTTGATAAACATGGACACAATAATGTTTGACCAAACACTAGTGAACAAAATTCAACAACAAATGAAAAGGATCATACACCATGACTGAGTGATACTTATCCCTAGGATGCACGGATGACCCGTAATTAGGAAACAAATTAATGTAATATATTACAATAACAGAATGAGGGACCAACTATACAGTCATTTCATTAGACACAGAAAAAGCATTTGACAAAATTCAACATCTTTTCATGATTAACTAAACCTCATCAAATTAGGTGTAGGAGTAATGTGCCCCAACACAATTAAGACCGTATATAAGAAACCCACAGTTAACATTATGCCAAAAAGCAAAACACTGAAAGTCTTTCCTTTAAAATCTGGAATAAGGCCAGGATATTCACTCATGCCCGTTTTATTCATCACTTTATTGGAAGTTTTTTTGCCAGAGAAAGTAAGCAAAAGAATAAAATAAGATCTATCCAAATAAGAAAGGAAATAGTAAAAATTCCACTGTTTGCTGAACAATACACTAAGTGCATATTTGAGACAAACCTGGACTTCAAGTGTCCTTTAGTGCTGAAATAATGACAACACACCAATAGTGAACATTCAGGAAACTTGACTTGGGATCCTATCTAGTGCTGAAACAGCAGAAGTGACTATAGGCTCAGAGGAAATAAGCAGCCTTAGAATTTCTCAGAAGATAAGAGCAAGCAAAGCCAGATTATAGACTGAAATAAAATCTTAATCTTGAAATGCTCAAATAAAGTCACACACCAAGCATCAAGAGCTTCAGGAAACCACTATCTCACCTAACAGCCAAACTAATGCACCAGATAGTAACCAGTGTGGACAACTCTCAGATGGATAATTTAGAACAGCTTTTTAACAGAACTCAGTGAGCTTCAAGAATACCTAAGGAAAAAATTCAATAGTCTAACAGCAAAATTTAATCAGGATATAGTCAATTTTTAGAATTAAACATGAAGTAAAAAATAACAGTTTGAGGAAAAAATGTCAGAAAAAATTAAAACTGCAATAGAAGACTTCAACAGAAGAATAGATCAAGTAGAAGAAAGAATGAATGAACTGAAAAACAGGCTATTTGAAAATACACAGAGAAGAAAAAATAATAAGGAAAAGTGAAGAAAGTCTATGGGGACTTTGTGACAGCACTAAAAGAGCAACTATTTGAGCTTTGGGGGTGCAAGAGACACTTGAGAATGCTAACAATGAAATGCAAACTTATACAAAGAGATCATAACAACAAATTTCCCAAACCGATAGAAGAATACAAATAGCCAGATACAAGAACAAAAGCTCACCAGTCATACTTAACCCAATTAATCCAAGCTCTCAAAACTAAAATATAAAGATAATATGTCAAGTAAGCAGTCTTCTCAGCAGAGTCTTTACAAGATAAAACAGAGTAACCTTTTTCATAGTATGAAAGGGAAACTAAAGCTGTCCTTTAGAAAGGAACGAGAGTTCCCAAAGAAAAGCTGAGAGAACATGTGTCCACCAGACCTGTCCTATAAGAAATGGTAAAAAAAAATACTTATTCAAAGTAAATGAAAGAGAAATTAATGAACAACAAGAAAACATTGGAAGACATAAAACTCACAGGTAAGTAACTATATACACCAAATTTATAATCTCCTAATATTGTGAACATGTTGCACAAACCATTCCTATCTCTTTATAAAGACTAAAAAGTAAAACAATTAAAAATAATAACTACATCAATCTATTGAGAGACAGATAGTAGAGAAATATATAAAAATGAAACATCAAAAATTCAAAATGTGGGGGAAAAAAATTTCAAAATGTGGGGAAAAACTGAGTGCAAATTTAGAGTTTTTTTAAACTGGTGTATTTTCTGTTTCTTTTTGTTTTGCTATCTTTGCAATCATGTTAAATTGCTATATTTCAAAATAGTTTGCTATAAAAAAAGAAAAAATTAGTTTGCTGTAATCAAAAGTCTTTTAAGTTTCATGATAACTACAAAGCAAAAATCTTTAATAGACAAGCCAACAATAATAAACAAGGAATCAAAACACACTAGTACAGTAAATCACTTAACCACAAAAACAGTAAAAAGTAACCACGATAAAATCAGAAATTACAAAATGATTATAGACCTTGTCTATCAATAATTACCTTTAATGTAAATGGAATTAATTCTTCAACTAAAAGATACAGAGTAACTGAATGGACAAAAATAAGACCAACTGTATGTTGTTTACAATAAACTCACTACCCCCCCCAAACATATATAGACTGAAAGTGAAGGGATGTAATACCATATTGCATGCAAGACCATGCACTGTGGTTTAGTCTTACCATCTCAGCTATTTGGGATGTTAAAGCAAAGGGATCATTCATGGAAGGCTAGCCTGAGCAACACGGAGAAACCCTATACAAAAATAAGTATGTTTCATGCAAATGGAAACAAAAAGCAATTATAATAGCCAATACTTATATCAGATAAAATATACTTTAATCAAAATTAGCAAAGGAAAGAAGAAAAGGAAAATCATTATAACATGATGAAGCAGTTGATTCATTAACAAGAAATAACAATTCTAAATGTATATGCATCCTACATTGGAGCACACAAATATATAATGTAAATATGAATAAGGCCTAAAGGGAAAGACAGACTCCAGTACAATAATAATAGGGGACATTAACACCTCATGTTCAGCAAAAAAAGGAGCATTCAGAAAGAAAGTCACCATAGAAATAGCAGCATTGAACTGTATCTTAGACCAAGTAGACTTAACAGATATTACAGAACATTCCACCCAACAGCTGCAGGACACACATCCTTCTCATCAGCACATGGAACATTCTCGAGGATAGATTATATGATAGGTCATAAAACAAGTCTGAGCAAAGTTGAAAGAAATGATATTACATCAAGCACTTCTTTCTTACCACAATGCAATAAAACAGGAAATAACAAGAAAAATTTTGAAAATGATACAAATTCATGAAAATTAATCCACTTGCTCTTTTTCTTGTCTTTTTGAAACAGGGTCTTGCTGTGCAGTTCAGGCTGGCCTTGAGCTCACTTTGTAGCCCAGGCTGGTCTCGAACTTCCAATAATCCTCTTGCCTCAGCCTCCTGAGTGCTGGGATTACAGGTGTGTGCCACAAACCACTTGCTCTTAAACAACCAATGGATCAAAGAAGAAATTAAGAAGGAAGTTAAAAATTTTGTTGAATGAATTGGAAATAGAGACACAATGTACCAAAACCTATGGGATAAGGCAAAAGCAGTATTATGAAGAAAGTTTATAGCAACCAGTATTTATATTTAAAGAGATATCAAATAAATAATTGCTGCATGTCACAGAACTAGAAAAACAAGAACAAACCAAACGGAAAATTAATAGAAGAAATGAGATAATGAATATCTGAGCACAAACAAATGAAGTAGACTAAAACTTAACAAAAGATCAGTGAAACAAAGAGCTACTTCTTCAAAAAAATAAACAAAATAGACAAACCTAAACTAGACTAAGAAAAATAGAAGACACAAATAAATCATGAATAAAGAGGATGACATCACAGAAATACAAAGAATCATTAGAAAGTATTATGAACAACTATATGCTGGTAAATTTGATGACCCAGAAGAAATGGGCAAAATCTTAGACACATACAGATTACCAAGATTGAATCATGAAGAAGTAGAAAACCTAAACAGACCTATACTGAGTAACTGGATAAAATCAGTAATTGAAAGTCTCTTATCAAAGAACAACCCCAAACCAGAAAGCTTCATTGCTGAGTCCTACCAAATACTTAAAGAACTAATATGAGCTCTTCTTAAATTACTCCAAACAACTGAAGGAGGGAATTCTTCCAAACATTCTATGAGGCCAGCATTACCTTGATATTAAAACAAAGACAAGAACACAATAAAAAGGAACTACAGATGAATATCTTTGGTGACAGCAGATGCAAAACTTCACAATAAAATACTAGCAAATTGAATTCAACAGCACATTAAAAATACTGGTCACATGATCAAGTGGGATTCATCCCAGTGATACAGGCTGATTCAACATACACAATAAATATGATACACTACATCAAGAGAATAAAGGAAAAATCATCTGATCACCTCAATAGAGGCAAAAACTGCATTTGATAAAACTCCACATCCCTTCATAAGAAAAATGCTGAACCTTATTAGGTATAGAAGGAATATGCCTCAACATAGTAAAGACCAACAGCTAACACTATCAACTAAGGAAAAGTTGAGAGTTTTCTCTCTGAGAGTTGGAGCAAGACAAACACGCTAACTTTCACTTTTATTCAATATAGTACTGGATGTCCTTGCCAGAACAATCAAGCAAGAAATAAAGGAATCCAAATTCAGAAAGAGAAATTTAGTATGTCATTGTTTGCAGTGGACACAATCTTATATATAGAAAAGCCCCAAAATGCCACTACCATATTATTAGAACAAACACATTCAACAAAATTGCAGGCAACATTGCTACATGCCAATAGCAAATTATCTGAAGTAGAAATCCAGAAAGCAGGGCCATTTACAGTAGTTACAAAACAATACCTAGGAATAAATTTAACCAAGCAGTAAAAAGGCTCTTTAATGAAAACTATAGATCAGTGATGCAAGACATTGAAAAGAACAAAAAAAATCAAGAGATATTCCTTAGCTATGGAATGGAAGAATCAGTATTAATAAAATTTCTATACAAACCAAAAAAATCTACAGGTTCGGTGCAATCCCTATCAAAATGCTAATGACATTCTTCACAGAACTAGAGAAAACTCTTAACATTTCTATGGAATCATGCAAAAAACAAATACTCAAAGCAGTCTTCAGTAAAAACAACAAAGAAGGAGCATTATATCATCTGAGTTTGAAATATAATACAAAGCTCAAAACAGCATGGTGCTGGCATAAAATAAACACATAAACCAATGGGGCAGAATAGAGAGCCAACAGTAAACCCAAATATCTTTAGTCAATTGATCTTAGAAAAAGGTAGTAAGCATATGCACTGGAGAAAGGACAGTCTTTCTGTAGTGGATTGACAACTGGCGGTCAACTCGTAACCTCAGCTGAACTGAGTAAGTGCGGTGCTGGGTGTGGGAGGCCCACCTGAGGACTGTTGCCAGCCGTATAAGAGGCAGAACTGGAGAAGAGGCTAAATTGTTGGGAACTGAAAAAGGCTGCAGGGAGCTGGGAGAAGCTGTAAGGACCTGTTGGTTCTGTGGGAGGAGCTTGTCATGCTGGCTTTCCTGATGAACTCACTGTCTTCATCCTCCGAGGAGCTCGGGACCTTGTTGGCACTGAGAATGGCTTTGGCTCACTTCGGGGGATCTCTGGTCTTCACTCTGAGCATCGCTTCCTGGCTCCAGAGGGGAAGATGGTGCACTACTCAGTGTCCTGGAGGGGAAGATGGTGCGCTACTCAGTGTCCTGGACAAGCTTGTTACATTGGCCTTCCTAATGGAAACTCAGCTTTCCTCATCATTGGAGGAGCTCAGGACCTCATTGTTGCTTAAGATGGCTGTGGGACCTTTCAGGGGAGCTCTGGTTCTTACTTTGAGCATTGTTTCCTGGCTCCAGTGCAGATCCCTCAGCCTGCTAGTACAGATCCTTTATCCTGCTGGCACAGACTTCTTAGATTCCCCCACTGATCTTTGGGCCTTCTCAGCACAGATCTGTGAAACAAGCCTGCATGAGATATTGTTATTGGCTTTAGGCCTCCAGTTGGATTTGTGGGAGGCCTTGTTATGAGCTCCAGGTCTTCAGTTGGACTCATGCAGGACATTGCCATGGGATCCAGGCCCTCAGCTGGATTCTTTCGTCTCTAGTGTGTGGACAGATTTCCTACACTTTCTTGTATATGATTCTTTGGGTGACTATTATAATCTTATAAAATATGTGTCCTGTATTATGTTATTTTCCTTGCAAATATCCCCCAACTGTGATACTTTCCAAAAAAAGTTGCTAGGAAAATTGGGTAGCCACATGAAGAAGAATGAAACTGAAAATCAGGCATGGTGGCGCATGCCTGTAATCCCAGGACTCAGGAGGCTAACACAGGGGGATTCTTGGGAGTTTAAGGCCAGCCTGGGCAACAAAGTGAGTTCAAGACCAGTCTGAATGGCATAGCAAGACCCTGTCTCAGAAGGACAAAAAAAAGAATGAACCTGGAACCCTACATCTGAGATAAATACACAGTTCTCAGATGAAGAAATACAAACAGCAAATAAATGTATGAAAAAGTGTTCAAACATGACTGGTCATTCAAGAAATACAAATTAAAACAACACTGAGGTTCATCTCACCCCAGAAAGAATAGCTATTATCAACAAGTCAACTCATAACAAATGCTGGAGGGATTGTGGGGGAAAAGGAACCCTTCACTATTGGTGGGAGTGTAGACTGGTGCAGTCACTGTGGAAATCAGTGTGGAAATTCCTCAAAGAGCTAGGATTGGAGGTTCTATTTAACCCAGCTTTTCCCTTCTGGGTGTCTTCCCAGAAGAATTAAAAACATTGCACCATAGCAATATATGTGCACTTATGTTTGTACAGCACAATTTGTCATATCTAAATCTTGGAAACACCCAAATGCCCATCAACCAAGCAATGGATAAAAAAGATGTGGTATTTTTATACAATGGAGTCCTACTCAGCCATAAAAAAGGATAAACTGGAGAATTTTATAGGTAAACAGATGCAACATGGGATGATACTCATAAGTGAAATATACCAGACCACATGTGCAAACATCATATTATCTCCCTAGTGTGAAGCTGAAAGTAAATAAGACCCAAAATGTACAATAGATATTGTAAAAGAGGAAGAAACTGTTCAAAAAGAAAAAAAAGCCAGTATAGGGGAAAGGAGAAAAGAAGGAAAGAAAAGCAAAATAAAAGATAAATATGAGATAGTTAAGATAGTTATACTATTAATTCTGTTAGTTCATTTAAAACAAGTTTTGTGCTAATATTGTTTGGACAATTAAATGCCTATATCTTGTACTATGAGTAACTAATTTAAAGATAACAATATACACTGTATTAATCAATATCACCCTCCTATTATCTTATTTGAAATCTTGTTTTGCTTTTTTCTCTTTAAAATAGAATTTTAAAAATAAAAAAGTAACTGGATCTCTATCACCCATTACAAAGAATCAAGTCAAAACAAAGATTTAAGTGTAAGACATGAAAGTACTAAAAGAAAATGTAAAGGAAATGTTTCAGGAGATTGATATGGGGAAGGAATTTTTTCTTCTTTCTTTTTTTGAGACAGGATCTCACCTTAAACTCACTGTGTAGCCCAAACTGGCCACATATTCATGGCAATTCTCCAGCCTCGGCCTCCCAGGTGCTGGGATTAGAGGCATACGCCACCATACCTGACCTAGGCAAGGATTTTTTTTTTACAGGACTACCAATGTACAAGAGACAAAAACAAAAATAGATAGACAATACTCATAAGTGAAATAAATCAGACTCACATGTGTAAACATCATATTGTCTCCCTAGTATAAAAAACTGAAAGAATAAATAAGATCCAAAAAGTACAATAGATATTATGAAAGAGAAAGAAACTGCTCAAAAGGAAAGAACAACTGGGATTGGGG
>PVLD010023893.1:0-26518 GCA_004027595.1 Dinomys branickii | reverse complement strand
GAACCTGCTGGGTGTGGCTCCAGGCAAGTGGAGCTGCAGCAGCGCCCTGAGCACCTGGAACGCCACCCACGCCACCCGCCCTCGCCCAAGCTTCGAGTGGGCGCATGCGCACTCACGCCTGCCCCTTACCCTTCAGTTTCTCCCCAAACATGGTCAGGAACACGGTGAAGTTAATCGGACCCGGAGCCTCCTTGAGCATTTCTTCGATTTCTTCATTCTTCACGTTCACACGCCCTGGGCGGACACATAGGGCTCAGATTGGGCAAAGGGGCCGTCGGGGACCCGGCATTTGTCACCCACCCTAGGAATCTGGCTCAGGACCAGTCAGTTGAAAGGAACGCGAGATGGTTCGGAAGCAACCAGATAGCCCACATGGGGAGGCGTGAGCTGTCTTTAAGCTAGTGTCTGCAGAGCCTGAAACCTGTCGGACACACTGGTTAGCGTTTCGGTCTTTGCAGAGAAGGTCTCCTTATGTACTTCAGGCTGGCCTTGAACTGGCCCCAATCCTCCTGCCTCGGCCTTTTGGGTGCTGGGATTATAGGCACGCATCAGCACTTGGCCTAATTTCTGACTCACACGGGAAGTGCTGGTACTGTAAATTAGCCCTTCCCAGTGGGCGGTGGGAAAGCCAGCTCAGAATCACTCAGGGAAACTTTTTCATATTATTCCTGCCGTAGCCCCCAGCAGTGGAGATTCTGGCCCACCTCCTCTCCTGGTGCAAGCCCACAGAGCATCTTCGTGGTCTGCAAACATGAAAAAGCAGCCCCTTCTTAAGACAGTTTATGTTTTAAATATAAAAAGTGACAGTAGCTATGAACACAAATGGTGCTCCGTAGAAGTGTGCAGTGCCCAACCTGTACAACTGTTCATGGTGGTCCTGGGATCTGAGGATGGCAGTTAGTGATGCTGGGTGGTGACAGATTGGACATGTGCATTTTGAAAGATCTCCATGCACTCCTGCTCACGCTGCTGAAATGTTAAATAATAGGCCTAGAGTGACTTGGAAGACACAGAAATGTGAACAGCGGAATGCAGCCTGTGTGTGTGTTGTGTTTTCTGTTGTGTGCTGCTCTAGAATTCAAAAGTCAGAAGCAGCTATTTCAAAATGAAAAGGAGAGTCGTGAGGAGACTGAGCTGCTCCCTCCCAAGTCCCATGTTTGTCTCAAAGGCCGGTGGGAGCTGGGCTCGGCTGGGGGTCGGCTCCCACTGCTCAGTGTGGGCAGGAGACCCATGTGGGGCAGAGTGGCTGGCGACGTACCCAGGGCCGCAAACGTGTCCCTCAGGTCATTCTTGTCGATGAAGCCGTCCCGGTTCTGGTCCATGATGGTGAAGGCCTGCAAAGGGAGGGCTGGTGTCAGCCTAGGGGCCGCTGGAGGGCCCAAGAGGGCCGGGGACAGGGAGGTGGGTTTGAGGGTCACCGAGGAGCACACAGGACCTTGTTAGATCAAGAGCCAAAGACTGAAGCTGGGTGTGGGGTGCACAAGGTCATCCGGCCACTCTGAGAGGCTGAGGCAGGAGGGTTGCAAATTCAAGCCCCACTTGGCAACGTAAACCCTGGGTGTGCGGGGCGGTGCTGGGGTGTGATTGAGTGTGAGGGCTCTGGGTTGACTGGGGAGCAGTTATTTTACAAATCAAAGGCTCCGTTTCACAGCTCACGACATGCGGCCTGTCCCTCTCAAATGGCAGAAAGAAGTTTCCGTTCATAACTAATGACCCAGGGTCAAGGATACACCCAGTGGCACAGCACCTGTGTGCAAGGTCCTGTGTTCGATTCCTGGCACCAAATAAATAAGTAAATAATGACCCAGTATGGATAGAAATGTGGGAAGAGGTTATTAGTCTCCTCGAGGGGCAACGGGAGGAGGAATTCACGTGCAGAGAGCTCTGCAAAGAATTCCAGCGGCAGGTCTGTTCCTGCTTTTCCCACCGCCAGGTTCTGCTTTGACCCCAGGTTCTGCTTTCAGGAATTTTCCAAGGAAATAGCAGCAATGTAAGGGAAGATTTGCTCCTTATAACACTTGGTCATTCCAAACAGACACACCATCCTGCAGGAGAAGGTGTCGGCGCTGAGTTGCTCAAAGAAAAAAATAACGCGGCTCCACGTGGGCGGGTACAGGAGACTGTAACTCTGTCTAATAAGCAGCTGTGTAACCAGTATGGACAGTGCAGACGAACACGGGAACTCATTATTTCCAGTGGGTAGAACTGTGGGTTCCCACTCTTTATGGTCATCTTTATGCTCTTCTAAAAATTGTTCCTACATTTTTAATAAGGAACACATTTTAGTTTGATAACCAGAAAATGTTATTAAAAATAATCTTTTTAAAGGTTCACATGTAAACCTGGTGTAGGGGTGCACATCAGTAATCCCAGCACTCAGGAGGCTGAGACAGGAGGATTGCTGTGATTTTGAGTCCAGCCTGGGCTACAAAGTGAGACCCTATCTCACTGCCCAGCAAGAAAGATATGTGTGTGTACACACACACACACACACACACACACACACACACACACACACGCAGGGATGAAGAGTCAGTCACAGGTTCCACCTGGGGAAGCCCTGTCCATGGGAAGCAGTGCTGGGAGCATTTGGCAGGGCCCTGGGCCCCACCCCGCACCGCACCTACCTCCTTGAACTCCTGGATCTGGGTCTGCTCAAACATGGAGAACACGTTGGAGTTGGCCCCATCCGCCCTCTTCTTCGCTTTCTTCGGTGACTGCGGGGACAGTGGCAGTTAGAGGAGGCCCTTTCTGGGCCGAGGGAGCCCACGTGTGACCTCGGGCCGCGGTGCCCACACGCACTTCTCCTGAGGGAGGGGAGGGCCAGGGGACAGTCTGTGTTCTGGGGACAGAGGGGACACCTGAGGAGCAGCTGCATTACAATGCTCGGTACACGGCTCAGTAAGGCCGGAGGAGGATCGATCGGGTGAGCCAGGCTCGCAAGGTGCAGTGAGTGCCGAGACAGAAGGGCTTCTGGGGATGCAACCCATCTGCTCCCCAGCCCGCAACTTTGATCCAGATGGCAGCAAAACTTCAGTAAACGCCCCTTGCACACCAGCGGCAGCAGCGCAGAGAAGAGTGACTACCCTTCTGCCCCAGCCCACTTCTCCCTGAATTTAACAGCCAGCACTCAGGCGGTGCCCCTCATTCTCCTGCCCTCAATCAAGTGAAGGCAATTATTACCGCCCCACCTCACAGGGATGCAGCTGCGGCTCAGAGAGGTTAGGTCACTTGCCCAAGGTCACACAGCCACAAAAGCAGAGTCCAAATTGAACTCTGGCACTCTGACTCCAGAGTCGGGGGCCCTGACAGCTGACACACACTGTTCCAGTGCCAGGGGCTCTGGGAGGGGGACACCTGCCTGACAGTACAGGAGGAAAGGTTTTAAATTTGCAAGTTCAAAAGGTGAAAACCAAACCAAACCAAAAGATTCTTTTCCTCAGCTGCGCAAACAGAAGAGAATTACAGTGGGATCCTTACAGGCGCTCGATCCCATTTTGCAAGCCCTGGGAGTTATTGATTCCTGCAGCAGTCAGGAGATAAACCCTAAAAATGCCAGGTCTCTCATTTCATTTTTGAGAGTCTGCGGGAGCTGCCGCTGTTTGTGGCCGATCAGGGCACTGACTGGGGCTCCTCCTCGTGCACACGGCTCAGTCCCTGGCCCCTCGGGGCTGGAGTCCCCGAAGCCACCCCTCTCTGGCCCTGCTCTGGTCCTGCCCGGCCCCAGCATCACCGTGCAGACTCACCATGGTGGCAGGGCCACGGCACAGCCTCCCAAGAAGAATTCCACACGCCGCCTGGCTCTCCTGTGCCCGCAAACAATAAATACTTCCTCCCTGGGTTTAAAAATAACCCCATGACCACTTTTGGCAGTAATAGGTGAGGCGGACACCACCTAAGGCCCCCCCACCCCATGCCGTTCTTCTGAAGTAAGGGCTGCTCCCTGGCTGCCACCGCCGCCCAGTGACACGTGAGACCCAAAAATGCATTCAAGGTTAAAGAGGCAGCGGCTGGGTCACGGTCATGGGGAGAGATGCTATGTGCTCTCTGCTGCCCCTGGGCGGGCCACACTTGTGCTTGTCAATTTGGGGAGAGAAACAGGAAGAGGAGACTGTGAGCCTTCTGCGACACCACCAGGCACAGGCAGCCCCAGGACTTTTGCATCTATGGTCTGCCCCACCCGGCACGCTGTCAGTCATCCCCCCGGCTCCCTCCCCCCGTCTCTGCTCAAACGTCCCTCTTGTCTCCCTCCTCTGCTTTGTTTTCCTGTGCAGGTTCTATCCATCCGGGGCATCCAGTGCGACGCGCTTACTATTTTATTGGGTGCTGGTGCACAGTCGCCTCCCCAGGCTGGGTCCTCTTCCATTCTCCTCTCCAGCTTCTGCTCCTGCCTGGCTCCCAGCAGCTGCTCAGCAACAAGTATCTGTTGACTGACTACAGAAATGACAACCCTCGCTTACCAAGTGCTTGCTGTGTGCCACACACCGTGTAGACGTGCTTCCAGCACTGAAGTAAAACGTCCAAGCCCCTGTGGGCTGTGTACCTGTGGGAACTCAGGCTCAGAGAGGTGCAGCAAGACGCCCTGGGCCGTGAGTACTGCAGTGGGAGTGGATGCGGGCCCCATTACGGATCTGACTGAAGCCAGGGCTTAGCACGAGGTGCTTCCTCCGTGGGCGCAAAGCAGCCTGGGACCAGGGCAGGAGAGCTCAGGGCCTGGAACTCGGTCACGGGTTTACCCAGTGGCTGCGGGCATGAGGCCCGGGCAGCAGGTCCCTGCCTCGAAGACCACCTGCTCCATCCTGGGTTGTGGCGCGGGGCTGAGGCCGCACTAGCGTTCATCGCACTGGGGCGGGGAGACAGCCCCAAGGGGCAAAAATCCATGTGTCTCTCTAGTGGAGCTTCCACGCGAGGGTAGGTGGAGGGGAATAAACCAGTGCACAGCCTGACCATTCCAAGCAGTGACAGACACTGTGCAGGAATGAGCTCGCTGTGCATGGCGGTAACCAAGCGGAGCTGCTCCAGACGGGGTCAGGCGGCCCCTTGAGCAGGGACTGGGAGGGCACAGCAGAAATAATGTGCGGGCGTCTCTTCTCTCAAGCCACACATCGGCTGGAATTACTCAAGGGCCTCAGAGCCTCTTAGCAGACTTTCCTGTCCTCTCCTGTCCTCTCCCCTCCCCTTTCCCTTTCTTTCTATTCCCTTCATTCCTTCCTTTCGTCTTCTTTTTTTTTTTTTTTTTTTGTCTTTTTGAGACAGGGTCTCGCTATGCAGTTCAGGCTGACCTTGAGCTCACTTTGTAGCCCAGGCTGGTCTCGCACTCGCAGTGATCCTCCTGCCTCAGCCTCTCGAGTGCGGGGATTAGAGGCACGCGTCACCATGTCCAGCTCTAATGCAATTTCTAACAGCACACGTCTTCCGCGTGTGTGCACACACGCATGTGCGCGCAGAAACAAGCACACCAACGCATGCTCATATGGACAACAAGCAAATCACAGGAGCGTTTGTGGCGACAAAAGCAGGTTTACGCATGCGCCAAGAGAGGAGTGCGCGCACATGCCCTAGAGGTCACGCATGTTGCATGCCCTTCCATGCACACGTGTGAGTGTGTGCACGGACAGGCCCGCAGACTCTCGTTGAATAGGATTCTCTCCCGGCCCCATAACAGTGGTCTCTCCCACGGTTGGTCGGTGTGCCAAGGATTGTCATTAAAGCACTCTATGCGCAGTCAGCAGCCAACGCGACCTGGCCTGGAGTGTCCCGCTGTCACCGCGGGTACGGAGCTTGCTGCAGGCAAGGAGCCGGTCTGGCAGGGATGGCTCGGGCCCCACAGGGGCTGTGGGTGTCTTCATGTGCTCCCGAGGGCCACCAGCCCGAGGAGCCCGTTCCTTCGGGAGCGGGGAAGAGCCATTGCTCTGCTTGGGCGTGGGGTCCCGGGCCGCCAATTGCCCAGAACCTCGTTTGGACCGTGGACAGCGCCGCGGGCGCCCGGGGAGGGCCAAGTGGGCTCGGTCAGCGTGGCAGCCTGCATGAGCTTGGGCCCGCGTGTTGTACGCCAGGCCCTGGGGTCTGTGGCACTGGAAACCCCATTCCTCCTCGCCCCTGCTAATGTTTTAGTACATTTTAAACATTAAAATTACTGATGGGTTGGGTCACCCTCTCCCGCAAACCAGAGACGAAAGCTAGGGAGTGGTGAACCCTGGGGAGAATTTGAGGTTTGAGGCTGCCTAGACTTGAAGGGTGCATTTCAGCCTCCGCTTCCACAGTGCCCAGGGCGGAGGCGGGAGTCACGTGGGCGCCTCCGGGCTGGTGGCTGCGGGCCCTCATCCCCCTCCGCTGACCCTGGGACTCCTACGGCAGAAAATGCCCTCAAATCTGAGTGCTGCCACGGAAGCCACGAGACAAGTAACTGCGCGCCGGGGGGTGCGGAAGGCAGAGCAAAGACTGGGCCGAGCAATCAGACGGCAACTTTTAAAACAATCAGAAAATAAACCAAGCGCGTTCATTTCCTGTTGCTGCTATAAAAATATTATGGCAAACCAGGCAGCTTAAACCAGCTTATATTTATTTTCTGACAGTACTGATGGAGGTCAGAAATAGAAAATGGCCGGCAGGACTTCGTTCCTTCCGCGACTCTCATGGGGAAACTGCCCCTGCCTTTTCCAGCTCCCAGAGGCTGCCCACATTCCTTGGCCCGTGTCTGCATCATTCCAGCCTCTGAATCCAGCCGCTCTGACTCGTCTGTTCCCCTCCCATCTTGTGAGGATCCTGTGATAACCTTGGCCCTGCTGCCAAATCCAGGATCATCTCCCATCTCAAGGCCCTAACAGTACATTGGTCCCATCTGCGAGGAGTTTTTGTTGAAGGAGGCCACGTATATGCGGGCTCCAGGGCTTAGGATGGAGCTTTTGTGGGCAGCCTTTTGGGTGCCTTCTACACATAAAGCAATAGGACTGTGGAGGAACCAGATCAACAGCTTAGTCACATTAACAACAGTGAAGTTTAAGTGTGTTAAAATGCTTGGAAATATACACCAGAAAAATCCCAGAATACCATCCCCCCAAAAATGCTCCAAAATTGTAAGAACTAAGTTTCTCATCTTTGTGAATTACCCACTCTGTGGCGTGTTACAGCATCCCCCAAAAGGACTAAATCCAGGGAGATGTACACATATTAACCTTAGATTTGAGAAAAGTGAGAAGTTATGTTCAACTGCGCCATGTTTAATTTTGAAAATGTACTAATATATTGATGTGCTTATTTTTAAAAGCTGAGACATTGGTTTACTCCATAAAACAAAACTAAAAGCAAAAAAACAAAACCTTAGGGCAATTCAGATGAATCTAACCAGTGATGTGTCCAGGTTTCCAGCCCTGATGTCTTTGTTTTTTGGGGTTTTTTTTGGCAGTACAGGGGATTGAACTCAGAACCCTGCGCTTACTAGGCAGGCACTTATTCCACTGAGCTATATCCCCAGCCCCTACAGCCCTGATGTCCCACAGTAGGATTTGGGTAGATGAATTACAGGAAGGCAGGTCCCTGTTACTTTTCAAATAGTGCTCTGGGGGGTGGTATCTGGGGGCAAGGGAAGAGATGCAAATAAGGAACAGTCCAGAAACAAGCCTACAGCCAGCAAGTCATAAAGAAAATGTCCTTAGGCTGAAAGAAGAATAAAATGTGTAGATTGGCAAAACTCTCAGGCTTCAATAAGGAAAAGATTTAAAAACATACATCATCCAGATGGGTCAATGCATGCCTGGAATCCTAACACTTGGGAGGCTGAGGCAGGAAGATTGCCAGTTCAAGGCCATTCTGGGCTACGATGAGTTCAAGGCCAGCCTGAACTGTATAGCAAAACCCTGTCTTAAAAAATGAAACAAGCCTAGGTTTGGTGGCACATACCTGTCATCTTGGCACTTGGGAGGATGAGGCAAGAGGATCAATGCAATTAGCTTGGACTACAAGCTGTGAGTTCAAGGCCAGCCTGAATTGCATAGTGAAACCTTGTCCCAAAAAGACAACAAACAACACACACACACACACACAAAGGTATATCCTGGCAAAATTCGTATACTCCAAGAATCAAGAGAAAGTCGGGTATGCTTCAGAGGAGAAAGAGCGTACCTCTGGTGAAAGAAACTGGACTCGTTCCGTACTTGCTGGCAACTCTGAAGGCAGGAACACAGATCAGAGAGCTTTGGTGAGGGAGCCTGCATCTGTCAGGTGTTGGTCACCTGCTAGATTGGGGACAGGAGGAATATTGGAGTTCATCACTCTTCCCATGAGCCTCATATAGTAGCCCAGAGCTTTGTTACTGGACAAGCCAAGGCTTGAATCCACGCCAGCGATAGCACTTTAGGCAGACTTTGCCTTTCTGGGCCTCAGTTTTCTCATCTGTAAAATGGGGATATTCATCTTACTGGGTGGTCATGACAATTACATCAGAGAGTGCGTTAAAAGTGCTCAGTATTAGTCACTGTGATTTGGGGGGTGTTGTTCACTCCTGGAACTCCTAGTTGGGACCAGGTGATTTCTAGCTTTTTCCCAGGTCTGGGAAATGTAGTCCCATCAGGTGGCAGGGGATCTCTGCCCAGGGACGATCCTCTTTCCCTTTACCATTTGGAGAGCAATGGAGTGCCATGGGCCTCAGACATTTTCTTATTTGTTATTTATTTTTTTTCTTTTTTGAGACAGGGTCTTGCTATGTAGTTCACGCTGGTCTTGACTTCACTTTGTAGTCCGGGCTGGCCTCAAACTCATAGCAGTCTTCCTGCCTCAGCCTCTTGAGTGCTGGGATTACAGGTATTTGCCACCATGCCCAGGAGCCTTGGGATCAGTGCGCCCATCTAAACTTCTGTCCGGCACCCTTACCAGATGTTTCCTGCTGTTAACCGAAGGGAGGCCTGGCCTGAGGGAGATGGGTAAGGAGCTTTCGGGCCCCTGCAAACCCTTCAGCTCCACTCGGCAGATCCTTGCTCCTGATGGCTTTTTAAAGTCAGTATTAGTATCTCAATCTTGAAACAATGTATGAATGCTCAGGGACAGTGAGGCTGTGCTCTGAGAAGCTGGGGCAGCAGAGGGTGGTGATGAAGGGAAGATCAGGCCTGGGTCCAAGTTGGGCCTCAGAGCAAAAGCAGAAACAGAAAACCCACTTAAGGCAGAATTTGAGATGAGTGAGACGTGAGGGGTCTTTCGTGGGGTGAGGGTGTCGTGTGTCCGGATCCCAGTGCTGCCGACTCAGGTTTGTTTGTGAAGATACTGGGCCAGGTGCTGAGGGTCTGTGCCCTTCCCGTGTGCGTGCTGCATGTTCGCTAAAAATTAAATTAGGGGCCAGAGATGTGACTCAGTGATAGAACGCTTGCTTAGCATGCAAGAAGCCCTGGGTTCAAGCCTCTGCACAGCCAAAAGAAAACTTAATTTGTGCCGTGTGAATGAATGCATTCTATAGAGCGGTTTGGAAATGCGTTGACTAAAAGGCTCTCTGCCCACTGTGGCAGCCAAATAGTCCCTACAGGGAACTTGGCTTAGCTGTCTGGTTTTGTATTTGAGGTTTTTTTTAGCACTGGGGATTGAACCCAGAGCCTTCACTCAAAGCTACATATTAATATTATCCTGACCATTTTTAAAATTTTGACAAGATTTTGCTAAGAGTCACTAAATTGTCTGGGCTAGGTTTAATTTTCAGTCCTCCTGCCTCAGCCTGCCAAAGTGCTGGGATTGCAGGCGTGTACGCTCAGACCCAGCCTGATTCTTCGCGTTTAAAGCCGAGATACGCTTGTGGTAAAGTGCGCATCCTCTCCCAAGGGTCCGGCGTGGTGACTTCTCACATTGGTGCTCACTGTGTGACCCAGGCCAGGATGCGGAACCTTCCATCTCCCTGACTGTCTGTAGCTGCTCCCCGCTGCAGTGCCCCTAAAAGTCCTCACTTTCTGGCCTCTGGCACCATGGCTTGGACTTTGCTGTTCCAAAATTTCTTTCTAAATTAAACTTCCACTTTAGGATTTACATAGAACTCCTAAGCTTCACCCCACCAGCCCTGACGTCAGCACTGTCGCCGTTGACCATGCTTCAGATGCTGCTGGTTGTCTACTCTTGTCCCTAGTCTGTTCTGGGGTCTAATCCAGGGCCTGGCGCTGGGTTTAGCCTTCTGGGCTTCTCTCTGTCTCACACGCCTGTGCACACAGTCAGACCTTTGTCGCATTGATGATGTTGCACCACGAGCACTCCTTTGCACAGTCATGGCATCATAGCACATACACGGGCCCACGCACCGCTGTCCCAGGGGTTTTCCTCTCCGTGATGGGCCTCAGAGACTGCCTTGAAGTCCCTTGGTCCCCTCGATGGTGGTGGCTCTGTGGCCTCCTCTTTGCAGGTGAGCTCGGCCGTGACTCACAGAGCACCAGCTAAGCAGGGCACCCACAGTGACAGCAAAATACCAACAGACTTTGCGGACAGGACTAGGTCAGCTTCTTTCAAGGGTTAAAATGGTCATCATGAGGAAATTGGAACATTATGGGATGTTCTTGTGCTGGTTGGACCTCAGTACAGAGTGCATCACGGAGTCGGAGTTGGCATCTTTCCAGCCCTGCTGGGGGCACGCTTTAATTCTTCTCCTTTGCGGGTGCCCCCCCCCCCCCGCTTTGTGCCTAGAATCCAGGTCTAAGTCACTACGACCCACATTGTTGGGAAAGAGAGATCTTTTTCCACGTGGTGGTTTTGCAGAACCTAGCAGCACCCAGCAGGTCTGCTGGGGTCAGTGGACTGAGGAGTTAATCTAGTAACGCGTTAACATTTAAGACAGGGCCTGGCCCAGGCAAGTGCCCTGTAATTGCTGGCAGGCTTCCCCTAGAAGTGAAGCCACCACCAGTCAGCCTGTCTCGGCAGCGTGAGGCCCCTCTCAGGAGGGTGTGGACTCAGCTGTCTTCCACAGAACAAAGGCATACCAGGCGCTGCCGTCCCTGAGCCAGCCGGTGTCTGACAGGCTCTGTCACCAAGTGATAGCCTATCTCCTCTGTCAGGGCCTCCAGGCGTTGGTGGGCGCCTGCTGGAGGGGGGAGGTGTCTTCTCCAGCTGGTCAGATAGATGGGTCAGTATAATGTTAGGCATCTGTGTGTGTCCTGGTTGCCGCGCAGGCAAGCAACACCAGCCTCTGTGACTTGGTTTCCTCATTTGTGAAGTGGCAGTCAATGTTCATTTCTTCTAAGAATTATTGTGAGCCAGGTGCCCTGGTTCATATCTACAATCCCAGCTACTCAGGAGGCTGAGGCAGGAGGATCACAAGTACAAGGCCAGCCTGAGCAACTCAGTGAGACCCTGTCTCTAAATCAGTAAAATAGGCTGGGGATGTAGCTCACTGGCAGAGTGCTTGCTTAGCCTGCTTGAGGCTCGGGGTTCAGTGTCAGCACAGCAGAAACACAGCCGATCCTAGTCCTTCCTCCATGCCCTGCTCTCAGACCTCTCCGGTGAGGGCTCCAGGGGCTCCCTGCTGCTTTGGGGGAAGTCTGTCCTCCCTGGCCTGACAGTTAAGATCTAACCACTAGTGAATGGAAGCTGGGTTCCCAGTCAGCTGCTCTGCTTTGCTGCCCATGGGGGCCCGGACAGATGACTTCACCACCCTCAGCCTTGGACTCCGGTGATAGGCGGGGGAAGTGGGGCAAGCCTCGGGAGACTGCCGGGTGCCAACAGCTCCTGGGTCCCATGCTGACTGCTGCCCACAGCCCTGGCCTTGCGGTTGCTTGTGCAGCGGTATAGTTGGCTTTGCCCGTGCCTGGCATGGAGTCCCCGCACCCTGAGGCGGGGGAGTGTGTGTGTGTGTGTGTGTGTGTGTGTGTGTGTGTGTGTGTGTGAGACTGGTTACCTCTCCAGCCTCACTTCTTCCTCCAGGGCCCAGGTAGAGGCACCAGGGACAGATGCTGAGCTGGCTGTGTTCCAGTGAATAGGTACTGAGTCCCGGGGAAATGTCACCGCTTGAGGTCAGTTCCTGTGGGTACACAGCAAACAGTGGGGAAGGCTGACCGCCCACCACGGGCACCACCCAGCACTGTACACGACCTCACCAAACTGATGCCCCCCAAGAAATCAAGTTATCACCTCATTTCTACGGCTGTCTGTGCTCAGTGCTGTGAGGTAGGCAGTAGTGTGAGCCCATTTCCCAGATGAAAAAAACAAGTTCAGAGAGGAGCCATCAGCCCCCAGGGACATTTCCCTTCCGGCCTGGGGACCTAGCCCAGTCCTCACCCGGTCCCCTGCCTGGGAGCATGGAACTACAGCTCCAGGCAGCCAGACAGCCCTCGGCTTTTTCTTCCCAGGTATTTTTAGCCTGTGGCCACCTGGCTGGCCTCTGTGGGGGGCACAGGCACCTGGACAATTCCATTTTCACTGGTGCCCTTCAGATGCCTGGGGCTCAGCTGTCGAGCCGAGTGCCTGGCGTTCCAGGGCATTGTCCTCTACTCAGAGCCCCACGCCAGCAACAGCTGTGCCTGACCGACCCTTCCCCCAGCCAGAGCCCCTCGCTGAGGAACGTGGCACAGTGACAGCCCTCCCGCGGGCCTGGAGCTATATAAAGGCCACGCGGCTGGCTCCTTGGTCATCTGACCTGGGCTTGCGGGGTGAAGGACCTTTCAACGCGACTTCAGCCAGCGCCCGGCTCTGCGTGCGGGCGGGGCCTCCCATCCACTGCACGGGCCTTTGTGGTGTAGCTCGGCCATGGCCTGGGCCTTGGCTGTGGCAACATTTGGGCCAGAGCCCCTTTGTCGGGGTGACTGGAGAGTGGGGCGTCCTGTGCATTGCAGGCTGTTGTCGAGTGGCCCCCTTGGCCCTCTTTCCCAAGCCCTGACACCAAACATGTCCCGGACACTGGCAGCTGTCCCCAGGGGAGTGGTCCTGGTGTGAGGCCCACTGACCCGGAGAATGATGCCTGCGCAGGACAGACAGGTCCTGGGCAGACGGGTGAGGGTGGGGGTCGGTCACAGCCCCTGCTGCCTCCTGGCCTGAGCCTTGGGGAGGGAGGCCGGCCGCTCCCCTCGGCAAACTGCCCTCTTCCCTGCAAGGTGGGTTGGACAGAGCCTGGCTTCAGTGGGTGTGTGCAGCTGGCTGCTTCGTGGCCGTGTTGCTGAATGAGATGCGTCTTCCCAAATTCTAGTCCCCAAGTGAGCCACGGCCACCCTTATGTGAGAAGTCGGGCTTTCTGCTCACTCTCAGCAAGACGGCTGGTGGCAGTCCAGCCCTAACCGCTGCACTGGGTACTGCAAACCAGGCCCTACAGGGTCATCCTGATCACCACACTCCCTCCAATTCACTGGAGCTGCCTGGCCTCCCTCCACCCAGGGCCATGGTGGGCATGCAGCCACTTGGTCTGACCCTGTACCTGCCCACCGGGGTGACACCTCGAGGCTGCTGCGCCTGGCGTACGAGGGTGTGCTGACACCTCTGTACCCTACTCATGGCCTCCACAGCCAGGCGGGGGGACCTTTGCTAAAGTCCCTGCGTGCCCTTCCAGATGACAGCCGCTCTCTCAGGCTGTGGGCCCTGTCCTCTGTCCGGACCTCTCTGTGGGTCTCCAGCAACACCCAGCTCTCGGGTGCCCAGGCCCCTGGCCACCATGCAGGCCTTCTCCCCACACTGAGACCAGGGCTTCCCAGCCCTGCTGGTGCCCAGCTGCCTGTCCCTGTGGAGGGGCCCCTGTGCCCGGAGGCTGTCTCTAGGTGCCACCGGAGATGCCTCTGGACATTGCCCTGTGCCTCCTGGGGGCCAAGTCACCCTCCGTGGAGGATGGCTGGTCCGTGCCCCTCAGTCCCTTCTTCCTCAGGCCTTCAGGGCCGGCTCCCCACCGCCTCACTCCTCTCCTGCAGGGGCCACAGCGGTGGTGCAAAGCCGGGGCGGAGGGAGTGGGGACGAGGGGTGGGCTCTGGGTGCTGCCCTTATCGCCTCTGTCTCGTCTCTAGCGTTTTCTGAGACAAGAACCAGGGTGGGTTCATCTCTGCAGCGTCCTTGGTCCCGGCACACAATAGGTCATTGGTATAGACGTGTTCCGTGGAACTGGGTTCAACAGCACCTGAAGGTGGTCAGAGCGCTTGGGGCTGCTGCTCCTCAGCGGGTGCTTGCGCCACAGTCCTGTCCACGCACTGGCAGGACGAGGCTCTGCAGGCTGGCAGAGGGAGTCTGCCCGAGGGTGCGGCCCCTGCTCCCCACCGCCTGCCCCAGCCCGGGGCTGAGCTGTCCGTGCCCCCCTCAGCTCTGCTGACCCCAGCTGGGCTCAGTGAGACAGTGCTGGCTCCAGCCATCCTGTGTGCCCCGGGTGCTGTGACCGGTCAGCGCTGTCTGCCGTGGCTTCTGGCTAAAGGAACAGAGCCGTGTCCGCCATCTGCGGTGTTTGCTCTCCTCCTTTGCAGGTGTCCTCTGCGACCTGGGGCAGGAAGAACTCTTGGCTGTGTGTGGTGAGAAGAACAGGAATTTCAGGGCTGCGGCCCGTCGAGCGCCGCACGGCTCCGTTTTCCGGGAGAAGCCAGGCAGCAGAAGCTAAGTTGGCCTTCTGCTCCTGGGTGACTTTGGACAGGGGAACAGGAGCCCGAGGGATTACGGGCGAGGCTGTGCTAATACCTCTGTATCCTCGCTGGGGGCCAGGGGACGAAAATAGACCGAGGAGATGAGAAAGACAAAGAGGGCTGGATGACAGAACGCGCCGTGGAATGAAGGTGTGCGGCCAGCCAGGCTGCTGAGGTGAGTCATGGTTTCCCAAAGGGGGCAGCCCCGGCAGGCCATGGTGCCGCACAGGCAGTGGCCAGAGACTGTCCCGGGGTGACGGGGAAGCACAGACACGGGGAGAAACCAGGCAGATGTCAGCACTAGAGAGAGAGCCAGGACCCTGGGTGGGTGAGGGATGCTTTGGGTGGCAGGTGTTGGAGAACCATCGGCTGCATCTTAAACTTATGGCAGAAGATGTTTCTCTTCTGACAAGGAGTTTGGGAATTGGGCGGGTCTGGGGCTGCAGAGTAGCCTGGTGCCACTGGGGACTCCCCTGGATTTCCTGTCAGACTCCAAGGTGGTGCCAGTTTCAGTCCCCATACTCAAGTGGAGGCAGAGCCCGGTGGGGAGGGGGTTTCTTCAAACAGGTCTGCTCTGTGTCTGGGAGATGATGGCTTCTGGGTAGGAGCTGTATCTCTCTGCTCACATCCCAGCCAGGATGAGGTGCCCACATCCACAGCAAGCCTGGCCGACCTTCTGTCTCATAAAAGCCTCTTTGGCTAAGTACTGAACACAATCAGAGTGCTATTAGCAAGAACAAAATGGATTTGGGGTAGTCGGTAAATAATGTCTGTTCTCACACAAAATAACTGAAGCAGTATTTCTCAACTGTACGTAGTGTGTCCCAAAAGGTTCTGTAACAGAAAGTGTCCCCAGGCACTGAAGGAGTCTCATTTCAGCTGCATACCTTATCAGAGCCTTTACCAGTGGTGACAACTACTTGTTGAGTAATTGCTATTTTCCAGGCTCTGTTTCAGAACAAACCTCAACTAAAATGGACAAATGGCTCCCCTCTGGGGAGATGCTGAAAGTCTGGAAAGTTCCAGCTTCTCTGGCTTCCTCCCGCGGGAGAGGGGGCTCGTCACTGGCCACGGGGAGAAATAAGACTGAGTAGATTCCCAAAACTGCCGTCTGCTTTGGCTACTTTTTCATAGCACCCTTGTTCCTTTGTTTCCACTTAACTGAAGGTTTTTGTTGTGTTTATTTTGAGACTGAGTCTTGCTGTGCAGTTCAGGCAGTCTTCAAACTTGTGAAGATCCTCCTGCCTCAGCTTCCAGAGTGCTGAAATTACAGGCGTGCGCCACCAGGGCCATCTAGAGCCCTCAGCACAGTTCTGAGCCAGGTATTTGCATGTTTCTGTGTTGAGCTCCTGTCTCCCCTACTAGAACGTCGGCTCCCTGAGGACTGAAATAAGTGTCTGTTTTCACTGCTGTGTTGACTCCCTGCACCTGGACCCATGCAGGACATGCTACACAGCAAGTCAGCTGAAGCGATGAAATTCCCCCACAGTTGTTAAAGGATGCAAATTGGTTTTAAATTCTGATGGGGAGGGTCAGGTAAAAGAAGACTAAAGCTAACGCAAAACCTGGAAGAAACTAAGGGAAGCCTGGAGTTGGAAAGCAGACCGCCTGGAGCTGACCTTGGCTTGCAGCTGAATTCTTCAAGGTCAGTGTGGGCCAGTCTCAGCAGGGAGAATCCACCCACAGCTGTAGCTGATTGCCTGGATCTGGATCCCGCAGCCAAGAGAGGGCTCCTATACTTCTCAGCAAGTCTTCCAGCCTGAACCGCTCCCCTCCATGCGTCCCGCTGTCAGAGGGAAACGCAGGGAAGCGTCCCCATCGCTTGTCATCGCGGCCCTCTCCGAGGTGCGGTTTAATTGCTGGCAATTCACGAGAGCCGAGCGTGTGCCCAGCAGTTCTTCAGATTTCCCAGCAGGGGGCGCTGTGACTTTGGAGCTGAGCTCCGCTTCTCCCTGGAGGGCAAAGGGAGCGGAAATCTGGGAAGAGAGAGGGACATCCTTCCTTTCACCTGTTCCCGCCAGGCCTGCCAGACCCATGTCGTCCGTGCTGCTGCTTCTGGAAATCACATGGGTGGGGGTGGAATAGAGTCCTAGTGTAGGAAAACCGTTTGCCGGGTTTATGTTTCATTCATTAGTCATTACTCAAATACAAAGCTCCTACTAATCACTGAGCCCCGTTGGAGGTCCTTCGAGTCACCAGTGAACAAAACACAAAATCCCTCCTCTCCTGGAGCTGGGGGCGGGTAAGAGGTCGGATAATGAGCCCAAGGAGACAGTGACTGGAGGAGACAGGGTGAGTTCTGTGGAGTAAAAGAGAAATGAAGTGTGGTAAAAGGGAAGAGAAAACAGAGGGGAGACAGTCCCTGCCCCTAGTTCTGGGGTGGAAGCCAGGGGTGCCATACCTCTGAGCTGCATCTTTACCCCTGTTAAGACAGCCCTTTAAGCTTTTGAGACTTTTGAAACAGCAACTCATGAAATTGCCCAGGCTTACCTAGAATTTGAGATCCTCCTGCCTCAGCCTCCCAAGTAGCTAGGATTATAGGCATGCACAACCTAGAGAAAGCAGTTTTAAGTACAGCAGTCAGGGAAGGCCCTGGCAGAAAATGATGTTTGAGCAAAGCCTTGAAGTGGAGAGTGTTTGGGGAAAAACATTCTAGGGAGAGGGAGCTGCCAGGCCAGGGGGCTTGAGGCAGAGCTGTGTTGGTGTGTTAAGTTTTAGTTGTACAAAGTATGAGGAAGGGCTAGGCTGTAGCTCGGTAATAGATCATGCGCACACTGAGGCCCTGGATTTCCCACCACTCCAGTGCTATACACAAGCCTGAAAGAGTGCAAGCTAATCTCCACTTACTGTGGAGAGCTGTGACATTAAAGAAGAAAAATGTCATTTGCAGTCCCTCTATCCACAATAGCAACTGTTCATGTGCTGTGTATTTTTGTGGTCTATTTTTAAGCATATGCAAGTCCGTGGGAAGGTGCACATTTTTTCCTTTGTCTTTTACAGCAGTGAGAGCCGTGTGGTACTTTCATGACCATTTATTTGCTTAGCAATGTCACAAGCTGACAGTTCTGTGTCCAGAAGTACTGACCACACAGTTATTAGAACTGCTGTAGAACGTCTACTGGCTGAACGTCCCCTATGTAATCGGACCGTTTGTCCACTAGTGGGCCTTTCCATTGTCTCCGTTTTCCCCAGCCCCATTGGGGCCAGTATTCTCACAGTGGTTTTTGTTTGTTTGTATTTTTGGTACGAGGAATCGAACTCAGGACCTTGCACTTACCAGGCAGGCACTTGTGCCACTGAGCTCTATTCCTGGCCCTCTTACAGCACTCTTAAAGTGTTCTTAGGCCAAGTGTCTGCTTGTTTCTGGTGGTGCTGGGAACCAAACTCAGAGTGTCAGCATGCTGGGCGGGTGCCCAACCCCAGAGCTGCACCCGGCACCTAGAGCTGCTTCCTTGCGATGCTTCTGGAAGCAGAAGAGCCGGGCCCTCAGCTGTATGCACTTTCAGAGCCTGTGGGGCCCGGTATTTCCCAGGTTGGCTTTTGGAGGGGGTGCTACAGCAGCCTTGGAATAAACCATCTTTCCTAAAGAAAAATAAGCACCCTATCAAGTTTGCAGGGTTTCTCTCTAGAGCCTGGCCAGATGAATAATTTTATTTTAATTTTCTTCTATATTCATTTCTATATTAAATTTGTATATATTGCACATACATTTTTAAAAATATTTTTCTCACACAAGCAGTGTTAGTGTGTTATAAAAATCCAACATGTATGTGTTGGTTAAAAAATAAATTTCAGCCAGGCATGGTGGCACATCTGTAATCTCAGCACTTAGGAGGCTGAGACAGGAGGTTTTCCTGGGCTACATAGTGTTCAAGGCCAACCTGAACCACATAGTGAGACCCTGTCTCCCTCCCCCCCAAAAAAATCCCAAAATAAAATTTTAAAAACCCCACAAGTATGTAAAGTAGAAAAAGATTTGGCCCACATTTCGCCAAAAGCTGCCATTGTGATATTTTGTGTGTGTCCAGCTTTTTGACATGGTGTAGTCCCCATACACATTTATGGTATAGTATGTGAATACAAAATACTGTCATAATAAAATGAGATCGAGTTACACATTGGAAAATACAAGCAAACGGGCACAATTAGAACATACTTTCTGATGCTTGCTTTCTCCCTGTGACAATATACCCCAGCTTGTTTCCTGCATGGGCCCTCAGCCTGCCTAATTTTTTATTGCAGCAGTGAATTTCCCTTGTGTAGAAGTCACAAGAGTTACTTGGTGTTTGAGAGCCCCAGGTGTACCCATTGTACTGGTAAAGGAGCGGAGGAAAAGGTCATCAACTCAAAACCCACGGATGAGCCCGCCTCTCCTGCAGGGTCCTGCCTGGCTTGAGGCGATCCCCGCAGGTTATTGTAAAGGTAAGCAAGTGCTCAGACCTCTCAGAGCCTCAGTTTCCTCACTGGAACTGAGGGGGGATTGTTACGAAGATAAATACGAGCATGGGTAATCGTGACTGTGAGAACAGTAGTGCTACTGTCAGGTGAACAAGGACCTGTCCCTTAAGGTCCCCTGCATTCAGGCCAAGCCCAACCCAAGCACCGGAACATAAGGGAAAGTCTCAGGGATGAATTAGGGTGGTGTTTGTCTATAAAAACTTTATATTAGGCTTAAACATGCGTGAGTTAATGTCTCTCATAGTAAAGAGTTCGGGGCAGGCAGCGCAAAGCTATCTGTAGTTACCGGAGACATCAGTCCCTTTGGATACCTCTTATGTTCTGTCCTCTTAGTTGATGCTTTCTTATGAGCATGAAATGGCCGCTGCAGCTCCAGACCACATCTCCACATTCCAGATAGAAATCATTGGGAAGGACAAAGAGAAAAGAACCTGCCCAGGGACTTCTACCTCTTAACTTGTTGACCAGCATCAGCTGGGGCGCTGCCTAGTGGACACTGTTCTGGAGAACAGAGAATCAGATTCTGCCTAGAGAAGTTGGCTCCCGGGTGCACATGTGACCATTTCTACTCAAGCAGCCCTGTACCACCGCCTGGGGGGGCAGGAGGAAGCAAGAGAAAGCAGGGGAGCAAGTGCCCCAACGGGAGCCCAGTGCGGGGGACATGCACACAGAGGGGCAGCGAAAGACTGAGTCCTCTGTGCTTTCTCTGCTGCCTCACTTGGGGCGCTAGAGACCGAGGAGAGACAGCGAGCTCTGGGGGGTGCGGGCGCGGGCCCAGGGCCGGTCCGTGAAGTGACTCCCGGGCAGGGCAGGCAGCTTCGACCAAGACGCCGCTCAAACCTGCTGGGCCCTCGGCAGTGTGCCTGTGCGTCCCGAGGTCCTCAGACGGGGCCTGCACGCCGTGGGGCTGCCCCGGAGCCGGGGAAAGTGACCTCTCTAAACCTTGTGTTCTAAACCTTGTTGCAAAGCAAAATGGAAACGCAGGAAGACACACAAGACGAGGACAGTATCTGGAGTCGATGCCCCAGAAGCGGCCCAGCTGCCGCGTCTTCGAGATGCCGCATGCGGGGAGCCGTCCCTGTGGCAGGGGACACAGCGGCCAGTCCTCAGGGCTGCAGCCTGTGTTCACGAGCCCTCCTGATGCCCCCTCACTTGGTTCAGTTTTCCGTCTGGCTCTGTGGGCTTTCCAGCCTGCCCGAGTGCTCTGCCTTTTGCCCTGCCCTGCTGGAACTGAACCCAGGGCCTTGCCTCGTGGAAGTTCCATCCTCTGCCCATTTCATTATTATTATTATTTTGTTTTGTCTTTTTGAGACAGGGTCTCACTATGCAGTTCAGGCTGGATTTGAGCTCACTTTGTAGCCCAGGCTGGTCTCGAACTAGCAACAATCCTCCTGTCTCAGCCTCTTCAGCCCCATTAAAGAGTGAGTCTTGCTAAAAACTGCCCAGGCTGAGCTTGAATCCTCCTGCCTCAGCCTCTAAAATGGCTGGGAATACACTTGTGTACCACCATGCCCAGCACTTCTTAGCTATTTTTATTTCTCTTCCTTCTTCTCACTCTTTGCATTTCATGTTTTGTTCTTTGTGTTGTAAAAAAAAAACACCCATAATTTATTGCAGTTATTTTTGCAGATAGATGCAAATATCTTTCTAACTTTCTGTCTTTAAATTTTCTTATTACGGTGAGACATGGATAACATAAAACCGACTCTCTGGGTCATTTCAAAATGAACAGTTGAGCATACATCACTGTGCAGCTCCCCGCCACCCTCCCCCCACCTCCAGGGTCCTCCCGTCATCCTGACCTGAAAGTCTGTGCCACTCAAGGAGAGCTCCCTAGTTGCTCCGCGTCAGCCCTTGGTTACGCTATTCTACTTTCCATCGCTATGATTCTGTCCACTCTAGGAACTTCATATAGAGGAAATCATTTGGCTTCTCTCACTATGCATAATGTCTTCAAGGTTTATCCACATTGTAGCATGCATTAGAATTCTTTCTTTTTCAAGGTTGCATAATATTTCATTGTGTGCATTAGACCACGTTTATTCATCCATTCGTGGACCCATAGGCTGTGTCTGCGGTTGGCTATTGTGGTGGACTGATAACTGGTGACGAACTTGTAACACCCAGTTGAACTGAATCAGTGTGGTGCCGGGTGTGGGAGGCCCACCTAAGGATTGTTGGCAGCAGCATAAGACGCAGAACTGGAGAAGAAGAGAGGCTCTTGGGAGCTTGTAGAAGCTGTTGGGAACTTGTTGGTTTTCCTGAAGGAGTTTGTTGTGCTGGCTTTCATGATGAATTTGGCTGTTTGTACCAGTGGAGGAGCTCGGGACCTTACTGTTGCTGAGGATGTCTACAGTTCACTTTAGGGCAGCTCTGGTCCTCACTTTGAGCATTGCTTCCTGACTCTGGAGGGGAAGATGTGCACTGCCGGTCTCCTGGAGAAGCTTGTCATGTGGGCTTTCCTGGTGGGAACTTGGCTGTCCTTATCATCAAGGAGCTCGGGACCTCACTGTTGCTGAGCATGGCTGTGGTACCTTTCAGGGGAGCTCTGGTTCTTTTCTTTTCTGTTTCCTGGCTTCAGTGCAGACCCTCAGCCTGACAGCACAGATCCTTCACGTCGTTGGCACAGGCTTTCTAGCTCCCACCACTGACCTTTGGGCCTTCTCAGTGCAGATCTGTGAAGCAGGCCTGCATGAGACACTGCTGGGGACCTACATCTTCAGCTGAATTCATGGAGAACATCACTGTGGGATCCAGGCCGTCAGCTGGATTCTTTGGTCTTTAGTGTGTGGACAGATTTCCTGCACTCTTTGTATGTGATTCTTTGGGTGATTATTATAAAATAATCTTATTAAATACGTGTCTTATATTGTTCCCTGGAAAAACGTGAAACTCCTACAGCTGTTACGAGCAGTGCAGCCGTGAACATGGTTCTGTAAACATGTTTGAGTCCCCGTGCTCAGTTCTTTTCTGTGTATACCCAGGAGAGGGCGCCTTATACTTTCAGGGCTGCTTATGGCCTCTTTTGGTGGCCGCAGCTTTCCATGTGAGAGTCCTCATCTGTCAATCTCTTTCTTACTGCCTTGGCTCTGTGGTCCCCAGATCCCGGGCCAGCTCCGCGGCTGTTAAGAAACCAGGCCACACAGAGCAGGCGGAGCGGCCCATGAGAGAGCCGCGCTCCATACGTCTCCAGCTGCTCCCCGTCACCCGTGTCACTGCTGAGCTCCGCTTCCCGTCAGGTCGCCGGTGGCCTTGGATTCTCACAGGAGCGCCGGCTGTGCTGTGCCTGCGAGCTGCACATGTGAGATCTGGGCTGCGTGTTCTCTGTGAGAGTCTCATCCCCAAACTACCCCGAGCCCGTGTCTGTGGGAAACTCTTCCACACCATTGTTCCCTGCTGCTGAAAAGACTGGAGACTGCTGCTCCTCTATGTGCTTTTTTTTTGTATACTATTCTTAAAAGATGTCCAGGTAAGGGCTCTGTCTATTTATTAAACACCCCCCAACCTCCCTCTTTTGAAAAAACTGAGAATCATTTATTTCACTAATGAGCTGGCAATCCGGACAGGACTCTGAGTGGCCAGCTCGTCCCTGCTTCACAGGCTTCAGCTCCCAGGGTGGCTCTCGCCGAGGACTGGGGCGTCTCTCTATGGGAGCCTGGCTCCCCGTCGGAGGTGGCTGGGGTCAAGAGTTGGCATCTCAGGAGATCAAGGCAGAAGTGCATGATGTGTTATCTCATTATAGAAGTCACACGCTGTCACCCTTGGGGGAAGTCGGGCCACCCCAAGCTCAAGGGGATGGGACATAGCTCCCCTGTCTTGATGGGGGCATTAGGAAATTGTAGAAGGTTGTATGGGATAGGAAACACTGTTACAGCCATTTTTGGAAAACGTAATCCACAAGTCTGCCATCTCCTGCCACACACAAAAGACACTGGAGGCTGAGTTGAGGCCCAGGTGTACAGGTGGCTCCTTGGAGACCACGCCTTGGGGACAGTTCCTCGAGTGCTTCTCTTCTTGGTGTGGAACCTGTGATGAGCACTAGTACAGAGGCAGGTGGGCATAGGTCAGGTGCTCTGGTCACTTTGTTCAGTGAGGGAGAAAATGGGTAGTATACAGTCTTCACTGGTCCATAGCAGTTTTGAAATCTAGCAACAGAGGCTGATAAATGTCAGCTCCTTGGTTAGGACTCAGTCTTTTTTCCTGAATAAGATGCTGTTCTTTTGCCCTAAATAGAACACATGTTTGGTGCTGAGTGGTTTTCTTAGCTTGCTCTTTATTCATACAAGTTTGAGGACCCACAGTCTCATTTTATGTGGTAGATGCCCTGCTTCTTTTAGTGCTAGTGGGCTCTGCCTCCCTCAGAACACTTTTACTAAAAAGTCAGCTACAAACCAGGATGGTGGTGAGCACCTGTAATTTCGGCACTTAGAAGCTGAGGCAGGAGGATTGCCCTGAGTTCGAGGCCAGTCTCAACTACATAATGAGATCCTGTCTCATCTTCCACCCCACCCTGCTGAAAGTCCACTACAAGAAGGTATGATAATGCACACGTATAGTCAGTTCCACCCTGGTGTGTTCTGCCTTGGAACCAGCTAACTGTGGATGGAATTCCCCAAAACCTGTGAACCAAATTAAACCTCTTCTTTAAATTGTAGGTGGTGGATATTTTGTCCCAGCAAAGTTAAAGTTGACTAATACATAGAATAATTTGATGTGCATGAGAAATCTATGTCTAACCCAAGGTCATGCAAATAGCTCTTCTAAGAATCCTTAAATCCTTATAGTTTGTTTGTACTGAGGACTGAACCCAGGACTTTTGCACTGAGCTACATCTCCACAGCAGCCCCCTTTTCTGTTTTTGAGTCGGGGTCTTGCTAAATTGCTAAACTGCCCAAGTTGAGCATGAACTTTCTATCCTCCTGTCTCAGCCCTAGTTCTGTATTTTTACATTTAGATCTATGAAGTTGTCCATTCGTTTGCTTTTTGAGATGAGCTTGCTATGTAGCCCAAGCTGGCCTCAAACTTGCAGCAATATTTCTGCCTCAGCTTTCCGAATGCTGGGACGCCCGGCCTATGGAGTATTTTTAGTCACTTTTATTTATGGGATGAGGTATAAAGTTTCCTTTTGTCTTAGTTATTTTCTCTCCTTCCTGAGACAAAATACCTGATGCCCAAAATGAAGGAAGGAAAGGTTTATTTAGCTCACAGTTTGTAAAGGTTTCAGTCCATAATCAGCTGTCTCTAAAGCAGGGTGGTGTGGCTGAGAGGCAGATATTCATGGTGGCGGAAGACAGCAAAATGCAACAAGAGCAAAAGGAGATGAGGAACAAGCCTTTTCCTCCCTTACATTGAAAGCAGGTTACCCTCCCCGGGGCCCCTAGGACAGGTATAGGCTCATTCCACCTCCACGCACAGGCTGAGGACGGTTACAGAGTGAGGCCCCTGGCCCCCTGCCGAGTCACTTAGTTAAACTTCTAAGCTTCTCAAGTTGACACAGTGGAGCAAACATTACAACACTGTGGAGAGTAAACAGCCAGCCTACAACAGGTCCTCCATGCGCTGGGATGTAGACCTGCTGAGTTACTCAATTAAACTTCTAAACTTCTCAAGTTGACACAGTGAATCAACCATAGCACCGTTCTTCCTATGTGTAGATCAGGAAAAGAAAGAAAAAGCAAAGAAAAAAATGGCAACATTAGGAAAGAAGCCAAACCGGCAGGTGATCAGAATTGCCTGCAGAACAAATCTGCAGCCGAGGGGACCTACAGAAATCGCTATTAGAACTAGCAAGTGAGCTTTCGCAAGGTTGCAGGATACAAGCTCATTATACAAAAGCCAATTGCATTTCTACATACAGGTCATGAACAACTGGAAATGAGAATTTTAAAACAGTACCACTTGCAAAACCATCAAAAATAAACAGGGATGAATCTGACAAATGATGTGAAGAAAGAACTACACATTAAGAACCATAAAACTTCTAGGTAAATTAAAAAGATCTAAATAGCTAGAAGGTGCTGTCCTGTTTGTGGGTTAGAAGACTGAATATTGTTGCAATGTCAGATCCCTTCAAATTGAATAATAGATTGACTGCAGTTTTAATCAAAATCCCAGAAGACTTTCTTTTTTAGAAATTGACAAGCTAATTCTAAAATTCATATGGAAATGAAAAGGAGTAGAAAAAAAGTGTTAAAAGTAATAACAAAGCTGGAGACTGAATATTACCATACTATACATTTACCATATTTAAGACATTGTGCTACAAACAGGAAAATGGGTCAGTGGAACAGAAGAGAGTGTCAGTAAATAGACCCACACATAAATGGACAACTAATTTTATTTTTTTTAAATTTTATTTTAAAGACAAAAGAATGGAGACATATGAACTAGAAAAACCATAAACAATACAGAAAATACAAAGTTATACAGAATATAGTAGGGAATTAGCACTGGATGTTGTATTACATAGTTATCTTCACATTAGTTAACACAAAAACATTAAAGGAAATACCAAATTATAGAGAAGATAGTAGGGAATTTGCACTGGATGCTGTATAATATAAAGTTATCTTCACTTCTGTTACTACAAAAACGATTGAGGAAATACAGAATTATAGAGAACACAGAAGGAAATTAGCTCTGGATGCTGTCCTACATAATGTTACCTTCACCTTTGTTACTCAGTTACACAGATGATGACCCATTTGATCATTCAATTTTTCTCCTCCCTCATCTCCGTTGCCCTACCACTCAATCAGTCATCTTCCCTGTGATAATAACTGTACTCCTGGGTTTATCTATATCCTTGGACTCACGCCTTGGGAAGAGATATAGCTGCCTCAGACTATACTATAACATACATGGGTGTATACAAACTGCCATGGTTGGAGGTGGGAAAGCACATATGTTCACAGTGGACTGCCTGGCTCCACCCTGTCATCGTGCTATGGGTGGGGGCGGGTCCAGACCATGAGGTGCCCTGAGCGGGGCCCTCAGCACAGCAGCCGCGGGGCCCTCAGCGGAGCAGCCGTGGGGCCCTCAGTGGAGCAGCCGCAGGGCATGCGCCCCCATCGGGGCGCCCTCTGTGACCCTTTTGGCTCTGTCCCGTTGCCTTGATGCCAGAGGCCCTTTCTTCTCTTCCCACCTCCTCCTGATCTCCAGCATTACCGTTCCCCACCCCTTGCAGCTGGGCAATGGGTCTCCGAAGCTGAAGCTGGGAATGCTGAAACGAGGGCGTGGGCCAAGGGTGTGCTTGGAGTGGCGACCTCCTCCCTCTCCATCTTGTCTCCCTCCGACTGCGCCGTGGCAGATCTCCGATCCTCTCCTCCAGAGGAGGTTTTGCTTAGTCTTTCCGAGGGTTTCAGTTCCCATTTCAGATCCTTCTCGAGTTCAGGATATCCACCTCTTTCCTTTCTGTCCTTCACATGTTGCTATATTCCTATGTCTGAGTGGCATTCCTCCAGGAGGTTCTCTCTCTGCTGCCTACCCAGTTGCCATGGGTTCATACAAGGTTCATATAT
>PVLD010023892.1:0-26518 GCA_004027595.1 Dinomys branickii | reverse complement strand
ATCTTGAGAATTAAGTTCCAGTTTCCATATATGGTCAGTTTCCTGTAGTTTCCATGTATGGTTAGTTTCCTGTGACTTCTATATATGGTCAACTTCCTGTAATTACGTAATGTCGCCTGATGCTCTGACCACCCTCGCCTGATATCTGAACCTCCCTCCGTTGCCTAGTTACCCACTGACGTCAATCCCTACTCCCGCACTGTATATAAACCCGAGACTTCTGCTTAATAAACGGGACTTGATCAGAATTTTGTCTTGCCTCCATTTCTCGTGTCCCTCTTGTCTCCTTTTCATCCCACTCTCCGTCTAGGGTCTCCGTTGACTACCCGCGGGTCGGGACAAGTTATCTCAAAAACAATGAAGGAAATGCACCATTATACAGAAGATAGTAGGGGTTAACAATGGCTGTTGTATTACATAATGTTATCTTTGCATTTCTTACTTTTCTTTAAAAAGAATTCCTTTCCTCTTTTATTTTTATTTTTATTTTTAAGACAAAAGAACCCAGAATAACACAGAAACAATATAGAGAATACCAAGTTATAGGGAAGATAGTAGGGAATTGGCACTGGATGCTGTATAACATAATGTTATCTTTGTATTTGTTATAACAAAATCAATAAAGGAAATACCGAATTACAGAGGAGACAATAGAGAACCATCACTGGATGCTGTATTACATAGTGTTGTCTTTGCATTTGTTAACACAAAAACAATAAAAGAAATACCAAATTACAGAGAAAAGAGTAGGGGGTTACCACTGGATGTTGTATTACATAATGTTATCTTCATCTTTAATACTCAGTTATATAGATGGCTCGTTCAATTAATCAATTTTCTCCACTTCACCTCCATTGTTCTACCACCCTGTCAGTGGTCTTCCCACTGGTAATAACTGCACTTTTGGTTTATTTACTCCCTCATGCTCTTACTTTGGGCAGAGGCTTAGTTGCTTCTAAATATGCTGTATATTACGTGGGTGTACACAAATCGCTATGGGAAGAGGTGGAGAAGCACCCTTTGGTAAGCCCTAACAGCCGTCGAATGTCCAGTCGGATAGGTGGGGTTACACAGCGAACCACCAGACTCTGTGAGCACGTCCACATCTATAGGCTCAGGCGAGTCTTAAGGGCCTTCCTGGGGGCCAGGCAAAGTGCCTGGCATGCCCCGGGGGTCAAGTGGAGCTCTGGGGACGGGGTGGAGAGCTGGACACACCTCAGGAGCCCAGCAAAGCACCTGGCAAGAATTTTAAATTATATACTTGGCTCACATTTTATTTCTATAGGATAGCATTGGCCTCGGTTGGTAGATGCATAAGACAGCAGAGGTGAAAGGGGTCTCCTGTGTGGCCTACTGTGTCTCTTCAGTTCAGAGATGAAGACCTGAAACATAAGGTGTTGAAATGACCTTTCCACAACCAGGGACACAGACCCTTCTTCTCTTGGCCAAGGCTGCACGGAAGTTGGGACATGACAAATGAGACAAACTACGTAAAATGAGTTAATGGACTGAAAGTACATGTTTATAATACAAGACAGTCATAGCAATAAGGTGCTTTAAATGTGTGATAGTGTTTGTTACTATTTCTGCCCTTCTTTGAGGAGCATAATAGAACAAGGAAGCGTGTCTATAGATCACCCAGAGAGGCAGATTCTTCCTCACATCCCCTAGCACCACCTCTCCCTGCCTGGGGAGTTTGTTGCTTTGGGATGGGGATATCCTCTCCTTATTTCCTTATCTCCACTTTTTCTTTCTTTCCAGCTCCTTCCATTTTAGGCCTAGGAACAAAGATATCCCTTCAGTGGAAGGTAGTTATTCCTGTCACACAGACTTCAGGCCTGGTTCCTACCACCTGTCCTTCTGGAGCTGAACAGATACAGCCTCTTCCCAGCCTGTCTAGTCCCAGCTACTGCTTTCGGGTGAGACTTTGAGCAAATTGAAGTCTACAATCAAGACATCAGCAGGCTTGCTTTCTTGGGAGGCCTCTCTCTTCTAGCCTTTCCCACTGTGTCTCCATGTGGTTTTCCCTCTCTGTGCATTTGTGTCCTAATTTCTTCTTATAAGGACACCAGTAATATTGGATTAGGACCAAAACATATGGTCTCATTTTCTCCTGATGACATCTTTAAAGGCCCTATATCCAAATATAGCTACATTGTGAGGTGCTGAAGACTTGAATATATTAGTTTGTGAGGACATAGTTCAGCTCATAACAATCTGTATATTGGTGCAATGGTATATATATTCATTGTAAACTTAATGGAGAGGACATTACAGTTATATAGCAAATGTCCTTGTTCTTAGAACATACATACTGAAGTGTTTAGGAAGGAAGAGACAATGTTGGGAACTTTCAAGTGATGCATGAAAAAATTTCAGAGATAAAAATGTGACAAATATAAACAACTAGTGAACCTAGCTAAGGAGGAAAGGTAGTTGTGGTATTCTTCTAACTTTGATATAGCTTTGGAAATTTCAAAGTAAAATGTTAGAAGGAATGGATTCTATTTTATATCCTCAAAGTTTCTGACCTCCCCAGATATGATGCTGATCCCCACTGTGTGGTTAGAGAATAGTTATTATTTTCTGGTTTGTACTCTCCTCCATTTATTCTGTATTTGGATTTTGTATGACTGCTATCTGCTTAAGTTCCATAAAGATGGGTATTGGCCTGCTTGGCTTGTGTCTGCACCCCAACACCACCCTGAAACAGGGTCTGATGCTCAGTAGTACTGATTAACTAAATAGATTAATGGAATAGATTGGTCCACTCAAGGTTAGATCTCCACAGTTGCAGGGCATCCTGTGTCCTGCTTGACAGCAGCCAGCCTCCTGGGAGCCAAAGATCAAATTCAGACCATCCTCACCAAGCAGACATGTGTAGCTCCTTTTAGAAATTGCTTGCCAATTAAATGCTATCAGGTTTTGGAGTGTTTGACTCTTGGTTCCAGGTCTTTCTTGTCTCAAACAAAGAATTGAATGAACCAAGCCAAAAACAGTGAGAAAGTTTATTTGAAAAGTGAAGAGTGAGGGAGAAGCTGGCTCTACAGAGGGAGCATAGGCTGAACAAAAGAGAAAAAAAATTAAAAGCAAAATAAAAGTATACCTTGGGTCTGGGGACATAAGGCGGGCTATTGTAGAGAGGCACAAGAGTGAGCTCTTCATGGCATCTGTGGCCTTTTATGCCACCCACACCTTGGAGGAACCAGTGAGGACCTTGCCTTTGGAGTCCAGATGGGTGGTGATGCGTACATTATGGGATGTGGCCTTGCCTCGCTTCCCAGCCATTCTGGGCCAGGCCCTATCTTCTCTTTCAGACCTGTATGTGTGTTGGGAAAAGGATGTTTTTAAAAAGTGCACTGAGGATCCTTCATTGAGTTGTTTCCTTGGGAGATGCCTGTAAATCACTGCTTAGGGCTTGATGGCCCTGGTCCTTCATAAGCAAGAAGACCACACTCAACTTGAGGCCAATTGAAGGTGGTTGTAGCATTACCTCAGCTGGAAGGAGCCGCTAAAGTGTGCTAGGACTCTTGACTACATCTTCCTGAGCTGTCTACTTGCTGCGGACTGCAGCAGCAGCGGCCTCTTTAGGGTCTTTCCCTTCACCCCTCTTCACCTCCCACAACAGCAAGGGTTTGTTTTTAAACACACAGTCAGCCCATATCACATGCTTTGCTTTAAAGTTTTTCTACGCTCCTATGAAACCCTTCCTCGTGTGATACTTTGTATAAATCCCAGACAGCCTTTTCTCATTACTCGAACCTCAGCTCAGAAAGTCACCTGAGAGACGCCTTTCCTGGTCACTTTTTCTAGTAAGCACCCTGTGCCTTGCCCATCGTTATTTTTTATCTCAACAATTTGTAATTGTTTACCTGATCCCTGGTTTCTTGTCAGTCTGCCCCACTAGACAATATGCCATGTGAAGGCAGAGCCTGTTGGTTCGTGACTAATTTCTGTGACAAGCGGGGTTATAGGAAGTTCTGGAGAAACTGTCCTTACTGAATGAAACAATATATAGATAATATAACAATATATAGAATCTGACCACCACCAGTCTGAGCTGAACAGAAATCACATTAACCCTCTTTCTCCAACTACTGTGTTTGTGTATCTATTAGAAATGTATGCTCATGGGTTGATAAGGCCCAGAAACCATAGTAAGATACATAACTTCCATCAGTATTCAGCTCTGAGCTTGACAAGTGGCCGAGGTCCAGTGACCATAGCTATATCTATAATTCCCAGGTATTGCTCAGCCTGTTCATGACAAATTGTGACTCTCTGTACATTCTCAAGCCTATCCCTGGTGGATAGCCACAACTTTTTGTACTGAACTCTCTTCTTCAAAAATCCCATTGTGACTTTTTTCCATTCCCTCTTCCCAACCGGATGCCCATGGCATAGAACACTCTGTAGCCTATATGAGAGTAGCCGGTCTGATCTCTAGGGGCAGTGTAGTCCCTCTCACATACGTTCTCTCAAGTAAGTCTATCCTGTTGAGCTAGTACCTTTTCCTTTTTCCTAAGCCTATTGTCTTGTGCCCTTTCCTTGTCTAATCAGTTTTAGAGCTGAGAAAACAAATAGAAGCCCAAAGCAAGGGTACAGAGTACATGGAATGAAGCGTCTGACTTCGTCCCATTCTCAGTCAGCCTGTTGGTGGCAGAGCCAGGACTAAGGTTCTGTCTGCTGACTCCACCCCAACCTGAGGGTCACAAGGGTGCCTGCTGCTCCCAAGGTGCCCTGAAGAGTGGGTGACTTTTGGATGTTTCCATTGGCCCTGGGGGATGTGATCTGATGCCACATGCAGAGTCTCTGACTTCTCTTTGAACCTGATGTTTTTGGAGAAAAACTACGAGAAAAAAAACCACTGTACATCAACATATAATTTCTTGCCAAATGCGACAATGAATTGAGGCCCCATTACTTATTTTTTTAAATTTTATTTTAAAGACAAAAGAATGGAGACATATGAACCAGAATAAGCCATAAACAATACAGAAAATACAAAATTATACAGAATATAGTAGGGAATTACCACTGGATGTTGTATTACATAATGTTATCTTCATATTAGTTAAACAAAAACATTAAAGGAAATACCAAATTATAGAGAAGATAGTAAGGAATTTGCACTGGATGCTGTATAATATAAAGTTATCTTCACTTCTGTTAATACAAAAACAATTGAGGAAATACAGAATTATAGAGAAAATAGAAGGGAATTAGCTCTGGATGCTGTCCTACATAATGTTACCTTCACCTTTGTTACTCAGTTACACAGATGATGGCTCATTTGATCATTCAGTTTTTCTCCTCCCTCATCTCCGTTGCCCTACCACTCAATCAGTCATCTTCCCTGTGACAATAACTGTACTCCTGGGTTTATCTATACCCCTGGACTCTCGCCTTGGGAAGACATATAGCTGTCTTAGACTATACTATAACATACATGGGTGTATACAAATTGCCATAGTTGGAGGTGGAAAGCACATATGCTCACAGCGGACCGCCCAGCTCCACCCCGTTGTCGTGCTATGGGTGGGGGCAGGTCCAGTCCGTGAGGTGCCCTCAGCGGGGTCCTCAGCACAGCAGCCACGGGGCCCACTGCGGAGCAGCCGCGGGGCCCACTGCAGAACAGCCGCAGGCTCGTTACTTACTTTTAAAGATTTGACAAGATCCTGAAGTCACTAAAAACTTTTTAAAATAACTTTTTATGAAAACAATTGAGCACGTTGGCCCTGAATCAAGGCCAGCAGTTTTCTGTAGCTGTTGGTTTCAAGCAGGAGCCTAAAGTGGTATCTTTCTATGGTCTGAGGGCCGTTTCAGAACTTTAGAAGTGTAATGGTCAATTCATTAGAAAGTAACAAATAACTAACTAAATAAATTTTACGAGAGAACTTCAAGATGGCGACCGGGTAGGCAACAGAGAGAACCTTCTGGAGGAATGCCACTCAGACAAAGGACAGAAGGGAAAGAGGTGGGTATCCTGAACTCAGGAAGGATCTGAAATGGGAATTGAAACCCTCGGAAAGACTAAGCAAAACCTCTTCTGGAGGAAAGGATCAGAGATCCGCCATGGCGCCGTCGGAGGTAGAGGAGAAGGAGGAAGTCATTGCTCCAAGCACACCCATGGCCCACACCCTCATTCTGGCATTCGCAGCTTCAGCTTCAGAGGCCCACGCTCACGGAAGCCTCCCAACTCGGCCAGAGGAGAGCGGAGTTCTGAGAGCTGGTCCAGGGCTGGAGAGAGGAGGGCGCAGCCAGGAAAGGAGGCAATGGTGGTTGGTAGCAGTTGTCGAACCCAGTGTGAGAATGAGAGGTTGCGACAGCCACTGGGGCAGAGTCCCCACCCTGCAGCAACCTTCCTAATCAGCGCCTGGAGAGAATCAGTGCAACTAGTACACAGCGCATCACACCTGGCTCTGTGCCTGCCTCGAGATGGTGGCCCCCTACCTCTCAGCTGGGTGAGCAGCTACTGGCAGAGGGCAGCGGGGAACCTCAGTGGTGAGCTGCAGTGGCTCCCAGGGATCCGGCCGAGGAGCGGACGGGGCTCCAGCACTGCAACAGGAGGGAGATGCAGATGGAGGTGGATCGTGTGGCTCCACACCTTTCTCACTCCAACATCAGGCAGGAAGCACGAGCTGGGTTGCCGGGACTCAGCTCCCACCCTGAGCTCTCTCTGGGAGCACCTTGAGTCTCAGCAGCTTGAGCAAGCACCACCTGTTCCTGGTAACAATGGGACGAATCCACGGTCTTCAGGACTCACCCCAAACTATTAATGTGTGCACCAAGAGGGTCTCCTTACAGCTTGCACATATGAACCTTGCATGACCCCGCAGCTGCTCCGCTGTGGGCCCCGTGGCTGCTCTGCTGTGGGCCCTGCGGCTGTTCCGCAGTGGGCCCTGGCAGCTGCTCCACTGTGGGCCCCATAGCTGCTCCACAGTGGGCCCGGTAGCTGCTCCGCAGTGGGCCCTGTCGGCTGCTCCGCTGTGGGCCCCGCGGCTGCTCTGCTGTGGGCCCTGTGGCTGCTCTGATGAGGGCCCCGTAGAGGGCACCTCACGGACTGGACCTGCCCCCACCCATAGCACGACAACGGGGTGGAGCTGGGCGGTCCCCTGTGAGCATACATGCTTTTCCACCTCCAACCATGGCAGTTTGTATACATCCATGTATGTTATAGTATAGTCTGAGGCAGCTATATGTCTTCCCAAGGTGAGAGTCCAGGGGTATAGATAAACCCAGGAGTACAGTTATTATCACAGGGAAGATGACTGATTGAGTGGTAGGGCAACGGAGATGAAGGAGGAGAAAAACTGAATGATCAAATGGGCCATCATCTGTGTAACTGAATGACAAAGATGAAGGTAACATTATGTAGGACAGCATCCAGAGCTAATTCCCTTCTATTTTCTCTATAATTCTGTATTTCCTCAATTGTTTTTGTATTAACAGAAGTGAAGATAACTTTATATTATACAGCATCCAGTGCAGATTCCTTACTATCTTCTCTGTAATTTGGTATTTCCTTTAATGTTTTTGTTTAACTAATATGAAGATAACATTATGTAATACAACATCCAGTGGTAATTCCCTACTATATTCTGTATAATTTTGTATTTTCTGTATTGTTTATGGCTTATTCTGGTTCATATGTCTCCATTCTTTTGTCTTTAAGATAAAATTAAAAAAGAAAAACTATTGAGCACAGGTGAAGTCAAATAATACTAACAAGATTATAATTTTTAAATAAAAATACAGAGTTAATTTTGTCTAATGCTAAGCCAAGGAGTATACTATCATGGTATTCATTTTTTTGTATAACATTTTAGTTTCTTGGGCTAGTGACAGCTTTCTTTCTTTCTTTCTTGGCTTAGATATGTTTGAACCTTTGGGTAAGTCTTGCCATATCCTCTAATATACACCAAAAATATTTCTCAATACAACTTTTCCTATTGATATATCTGTCTGTTAGTTTCTGTGTTTGATATTGTTCCAAAGATGGTGCTTTTAGAGACTTCTTCCTCTCCTCTCACCCTAGGTCTCTTGGCCACAATTAATAGAACAAGAAAAGCTCAGAAGCTAGTGACAGCCATATCTCCACTTTATCTTGAGTCTTTGACTCCACACCTGTATTTAGCCACCTTCCCTTACTGGTTTCCTTAAAAAGACTTTGCCAAGCCATGGATGGTACCTCAAATCTCAGCTACTCAGGAGGATTGCAAGTTCAAGGCTAGCCTGGGAAACTTAGTGAGAGCTTCTCTCAAAATAAACAAATGTAAAAGGCTGGGGCTGTAGCTCAGTGGTAGAGCATCCCTGGGTTGAATCCCAAGTTCTGAAAAAAAATAGAATTTGTCAACATTTTTCTGGGGACTGAAAGCAAGCAGAAGGTAGAGGAGGGGGTGTGATATTACTAGACTTTACCTTGATCCTACCGCAGCTGTAATTTGCGGTGTCATTGCATGGAATGGTTTAGGCAGGATTTTGTGAGATGTTTGTCAGGTTGTTACTAACATGAATTTTATAGTGGTCTTAAATGTGCTATGGCCCATAAGTTCTATGGTGACTGAAAAGAATGGTGACCTAATTAGAAGAAAATAAAGTCTGCCAAGAGTCTCTCAGATCTCATTATTCTGTTCTGAGCAAGCCTTTTGAATGGTCTGTGTCATGATTTGAAGGGAGCTCTGAGGAGCACCTGTCCCTGAACATCAACAGTTTTAGAAAAGAGCTGGCTGAATTCACATTGCGATTGTTCTGGCCTCTGTGTTGTGGGATTTGTTGTTGAAACTTACTTTTATCTTGGAGAGATCATACTTTAAACTACATCTGAGTTTTTGCTTTAGGGAGAACATATATTAATTGCTTTCTAGAGAGAAAGTGGGGAGCGGTGGAAAGAGATCTTCAAGAGGCCTGTAGCCTCCCACCCCAGGCAGAGGGGATGCTGGGCCTTCTATTAGGGCAGCACCAATTGTGGGAGGGAGACCGCCACATCTGTATCAACAGCAGGCGCTCCTCTACTTTCTGTCTTCACCAATCACCCGAATTTCTCCAGATGTGGAATTACTGGTCTTATTCTTTTCGCTATGATAGCAAAGAGCAGACCTCAGAAAGGGTAGACTCCAGTTTTCCTTGCCCACGAACTGGACAATGACAGTAAAGATCCTTAGGAGCCTGTTCACATCTAAAAGAATTAAATGGTCTTATCTTATTGACACAAGTACACCATCACCATCCTGTGGCACTTCATGACTGAGAATTTTCCTAGATTTCCACAGGGACTGCTGAAGTCTCTCTGCCTAGGGTTGGTTGGACCAGAGGATGGGCCAGAATGGTGGAGCTCTTGAGCTTTCTGAGGGCTTCCAACCATCCGGTCTAGATGGCGGAGCCAATCCTCTCCTTTGAGCTCATCTGCCCTCTAAAAAAGATTTACAAAGGGTTAGCCAAGGCTGAGGCTCTTTGGGCTTTGCAGGACATCACATAGCCCTGTTCTAAGTTGATATCATTCTCTCCTGTTTATCTCTCTGGCTTTCTTTCATTTCTTTCTTTAGCACCATCCTTATCTCCTTTTGTTGGTCCTATGTCTCTTTTTGTTTGGCTGTTCTTTCACAGGCCAAGGAAGCACTAAAACAGTAACAGGAATCTTAAGCCTGAGAGGCCCGAGCTGTACACTTTCTTTGGTATTAACTCTGCAGATGTATATGTCCTCGTGTTGTAGTAGTTTTGCATAATTTCATGTTACATGGAAGAGGAGGGGTCCATTTTCCCAGCAGGATTCAGGCTCCACAGCCTCATCAGTGACTGAGAGCATGAATTTGCTCTGAATTATCCACATGCATCTTTACCCTCCAGGTTCAGTCAATGATTATAACTTTGAGCTTGTTCTCAATATTTTTTGAGAGTAGTTTTAATGAACTGTACTTTAAATTTATATTATAACCACGCAGAGAAAAACAAAGCACTAATCCAAGAAATGTCAACACAATACACTATTTGCAGATCCTAGGTGGGATAGAGTCCAAAGATCACAAAACTGCAAAAGCTTCACCTTTACTTAGGCAATTTGTGGTTAATGATGATTGTGGTGGAGTAATTCCCCAACTATTTTATGTATATTATAGCGAACGAGTAAATAGATTGGTATTGTGGGGAACTAAGGTTTAACTGTGGGAGATGTGAATATGGAATGTGGGAAGGAGGGAATAACTTGTGGTATTGGATTAGAATGGGAAGTATTCAAATATACACTTTAAAAATAGACATAGATTTCCTAGTTCATTCACTCCAAAGATGTAGAAGCAATGGCAGTCCAGTGGTAATGAGTCTAAACAGAACCAAAGGTCCTTGGAGAAATGATTTCTCCCCAGGAGAGGGAAGACAAAATACAAAGTGAGTCTGGAATGTCTTGGTATGCCAGAAAGCACTCCAAGTAAGAAAATGTTCAAAACCTGATGGGATGCCTGAAAGATGGGGAGCCTACTGAAAGGAATTCACATGGGTTACTTTGGGTTGAACAGAGCATCAAAAATGAATAATGAAGGAAATAAGTAATACCATATTAATTTTAAAAATCCATTCGTCTGTTGGGATACTACTACTAATACTAAAGTATGATATAAAATAGGAAATCTCTTCTTTATAGAGTAATTCCACAAAGCAAATGTAAAAGGAACAATAGCATTAAAGTCATCATTTTCTAACAACCTGTTTGCTACAGTTGACACATTGTGTCGACCTGAGGAATCTAGAGGCTTGGCTGAGAGACTGAGCAAGGGGCCAGGGTCCTTATTTTGTATTCATCCTGAGCCTGTGCAAGAGGACGGCACAGAGACGGTGTGGTTGTGGATGGATAGTGGCATACAATATAAGGGAGGGTAAGGGTCCATTCCTGCTGCTCGTCCCTTTTTGCTCTTGTTGCTTTTGCTGTTTTTCACAGCGATGAACTATTGCCCTCTGCCATGTGCTACTCTGCCTTGGAGCCAGCTGATGATAGACTGAAACCTCCACAAACTGTAAGCTAAATAAACCTTTCCTTCCTTAATTCTGGGCATCAGGTATTTCGTCTTAGCAATGAGAGAAAAGTAACTAAGACAGAATCTTATTTCAATCACAGAAGTTAATAAAAGGTAATTAATTAATGGTAAAGCCACTAGGTAAAACCATTAGAGAACAAGATATTTACATAGTCTCAAAATATCACCCCATCAGTGTCCACATACTTTTTAGATGGGAAAAAGTGCTTTTGTGCCAAGTGATCAAATTAACATCGTCTCAAATGAGGTAAAATGACCATGATGTCAGACACCAAGGAAAACACAAGGTCACCTCTTTCATATTTCTGCCACAATGTTCAACTTGAACCCAACGACAATGAAACAATCAGACAAGCCCTAAGCTGAGACACATTTTACAAATAACTTGCTTGTATGGTTTAAATATCAGTGTTACAAAACAGACAAAAAAGTTTTTTTAATTTTTATTTTAGTATGGTACTGGGCTTTGAACCTAGGACCTCCACCTGAACTATGTACATTCCCAGCTCTTTTTAAATTTTGAGATAAAGTCTTGCTAAATCTCTAAATCACCCAGGCTGGGCTCAGACTTGTCATCTTCTTTGTCTCAGTGTCCCAGAGTGCTAGGATCATAAGCACAGGCCATCACGCTTGATTGAAAAAGGCTTTTGTGATAACCAAATGCAAAGCATGCTACCCTTCCATTTGCTCAAATAAGAGCTAGTAGGAAAATAATCAGCCTTGAAAACTAGAGATCAAAAGTGCCAACCCTAATCAGCCTATTCTTGCCTTACCTTCCTTACACAGTAGCCTGAATAGTGACGCCAGGTAAGGCAAAGATGGGCTGATCAGATCTGGCATTTTTAATTTCTAGTTTTCAAAGCTGATTATTTTCCAGCTAGGTCTTATTTTCAGAAAAACACAGTACTAGATTGCATCACTTGTACACCACACACCCACTTACCCCACACACAGAGCTATAAAGGATATTTTGGGGAAAATGCAGAAAATTTCAATATGAGTTCCATATTATATAATAGCACTATATTAATGTTAAATTTGAGGGTACTAGTTATATTGTGTCTAGCTAGCAAAATGTCCCTGTTTTGGAAATAAATGCAGAAATATTAACCTACAAAATGTTGTGATGTCTGCAACTAATTCTACAGTGATTTGGAAAGGGGGGGAAAGCATTTATATAAAGAGAGTGGAAGAGAGGAAACAACTCCATATGCATATGACAAAATGTTAATTGAACTTTTTAGACAAAGAGTATATACATATGAGTCGCACTGTCTCTTTTCAATTTTTCTGTAGGCATGGAAATTTTTAAAACAAATGGGTTGCTGGTATAAATTACTTGCCTGGCATGCACAAGGACCTGGGTTCAATTCTCAAGCCTGAAATAAAATAAAATAAATCAAATATTTTGGGGCAAGCAAGGTTATTGCTAGAAACAACTTACAGAGCATTGTTCAGAAAATCTACCTAATTGAGTTGAGGCTTGGTCAGTGTAGGTAGCCCCTGGAAACGGATAAATTATCCAAATCTTCTAAAAGGTTATTTTCTGAGCCCACGTTCCTCTGGTTGACCCTTCTAGGCCCCTGTGACCTGGTGGATCAGAGAACACTCCTTGAGAAACTAAGACTTACCTTCCTTCCTGGAGTTGGGATTTCTGTTCCTCTCCTAGGTCTTGCCTCTAAAGTGAGTTTCTACAAATCCTATCTTTATTACACAGAGTGCTAAAAATATTCCAGTGGGAATATTCCTGTAATTCTAAGATGAAGTTCACGGCTGTGTATCTTAAACTCCAGCTGCTATTAGAAGTGCTCACAGGGCCTGTTAAACCACAGATCTCTGGGCCCCATACCTATCCAAGTTTCTCTCTCAGTCAGTCTGAAGTGGGTCCCAGAATCCACATTTTGAGAGAAAAGCCTAGGTACATTCAATTGGGAAATGGACACTGAAGTCACGAAAAAAGTGACCTTTGAGGAACTTACCCATTCTTGGAGTATTTCTACTTAAAAATGAAGACCCACTTAAGACATAGGAAGAAATGTTCCTTAGTCACCCCAGCCATGTGAAGGTAAATCTCTTCAACCTTAGATTCAAAGGTGGTTGTATAAGTAATATTTACTGCTTCTGAGTAGGTTGAATAACTGAGCCACAGCTTGGGTCTTGAGGTTGGAAAGGTACTTTTACAGGTCTCAGACACTGGGTGTTGGATCAGGAATGTGGTCTGGATGCCTTCCAGGCAGAGTCTGTCTGTTCCAGGTTGGCAGGTTCTCAGTGTGGCCCAGCCCTGGTCTCCCTTGGCTTCTGAGGGTGGAGTCTCTGTTATGTGGGAAGGAAACTGTCTAGGTGGAGAAATACACCAAAGCTCTGAGTCTGAAAGCTTGGAGCCTAGAATCAGAGGTGATTAGAGCTCAAAAGAAATTAGCAATGGTCTACTTTTCTTTTGCAATTATTTTAGAGGTAAGAGTGTGAATGCCAGAAAGCTGCAACCACTACCTCTACTTTCCAATTTTCTTTTGGTTTAAATTCTCCAGCAGGAAACCTAACTGATTTGCCTCATTTTACTAGGCCCAGCAGTATAAGATATGGGTTGCTGCCTGGCTTACAGATGGTTGCTCCTGAGCCCCACAGGTGTTTAACTATGTACCCATTGTATCTTAAGCAAAGCCAGAATGTGGAGGTTCCCCAAAAGAAGTAAAAACTAGACCCAGGAACCCAGAGTTTTTAAAAAAAAATTTTAATTTTATCTTGTGTCTCCAAGCAAAATAGAGAAAAGAGCTTTCTAGATATTATTCTTGGCATGCTCAATGGCTTTTGAATTTACAAGGAATCCCAAATACTGACTTCAGGGGAAGCTTGGGTCAGGGCAGGCCTTTGTTGGGTATTGGAAGATGAAGCACTTCACTGGACAACTTCCAGGGTGAGCTCACGGCGGACCATTGGCAGGTGAAGTCCTGCTGACATCTCTACTTAGTACATATCTCTGTTTAAAATGGAATCAAGAGGTGAGCAAAGTGAGATTTTGGTTTAATCCATCTAGAGGATGGTGGGACCATAGAAAAGTATAAAAAGCCCAAATTAAGTTCGCAATGTTCTTCTTGAAAGGGAGTAACCGAGTATTTCATCCTAGGAGCCCCAACGGGATAATGAAGAGGTGGAATACTTGATATTGCAGGAAAATGAGACAGCCCATTAGGCAGCTGCTGTACTTTGATTGAGTAGAGGCAACATGCTGTAGGTTTTGTAGGGCTGGTATTGGACTAGACAACAAGACTCGTGCTGACGGAGTAGGCAGGTGAGCCAGGACTTGAGAATACAGACTCTGGACTCAGATAGAAACTTCTGAACTATTTGAATAAGATTCAATTTTCTCTTCTGGAACATGGAGATAGTATCTATATCTATTCCATAAAAGTTATTAGGAGGATTAAATATGTTATCATCTATGAAGCTGAAATGTTAGTTACTGTTAAACTGACTATAGTCATTATCATAACATTTGTCCATGACTATTGACAAAACATATTACCCTGCAATGTTTGACTTAGGTCTTGCCATTTTGGATGGTCAACTTGTAACACCCAGCTGAACTGAGTCAGCATGGGTGTGGGAAGCCCATCTGAGGACTGTTGCCAGCAGCATAGGAGGGAGAACTGGAGAAGTAGAGAAGCTGTTGGGAGCCGCTAGAAACTGTTGGGAAGCTGTTTAGAAGTTGTTGGGAGCTGTTAGAAGCTATAAGGAGCTGTTGGTTCTCTTGGAGGAGCTTGTCATGCTGGCTTTCCTGATGAACTCAGCTGTGCCCATTGTCTGAAGAGCTTGGGACCTCGTTGTCACTGAGAATAGCTTCTGTTCACTTTGGGGGAGCTCTGGTCCTCACTTTGAACACTGCTTGCTGGCTCCGGAGGGGAAGATGGGGCACTGCTCACTCTCCTGAGGTTTGTTGTGTTGGCTTTCCTGATGAGAACTCGGCTTTCCTCATCACCGGTGGAACTCACTGGCTCACTGTTGCTGAGGATGGCTGTGGTACTTTTTGAGGGAGCCCTCATCCTTACTTTGAGCATCGCTTGCTGGCTCCAGTGCTGATCCCTCAGCTTGCAAACACAGATCCTTCATCCCGCTGGCACAGACTTTCTAGCTTCCACCACTGACCTCTGGGCCTTCCCAGCGCAGATCTGTGAAACAGGCCTGCATGAGATGTTGCTGTGGGCTCTGGGCCTCCAGATGGACTCATGTGGGGCATTGTTATAGGCTCTAAGTTTTCAGCTGAATTCATGCAGGATATTATCGTGGGTTCCAGGTCCTCGGCTGGACTCTTTGGTCTTCAGTGTGTGGACAGATTTCCTGCACTCTCTTTTTGTATATGATTCTTTGGGTGACAATTATAAATAATCTTATAAAATATGTGTCCTGTATTGTATTGTTTTCCTTGCAAAACCCAAACTATAACACCATTGAAAACTGTATTTCCTGTTCAATGAGCAAAAATTTGGAAGGAAGAAAATTTCTGATATTTCTTTTAAGGTTTCCTTTTCTTTCTAAACTCTCTTCAATCTAGGCTCAAAGGTTTTATCCTGAAGTTCAGGACTAAAACCCCTGGGAAAGACAAGACTTGAATCAAAATTCACACTAACATTCTATATGACTGCTTAAAAATTTTTAATGAGAAATGTTTTTGATGGTAAGAGTAGATACAATGAAGAGAAAAACACAAAAAAAAAAGTGCTTAAAAGAAAGCAAAAATGAGTGAAAATCATTTTTTCTTAAGACCAGCTTTGCTTGAGTGTTTCTCAAAAGGTGCTTTTCTAAGTTCTCTCAGAATTCCTTTTAATTTATCTCATAAATTCATAAAGTGAACTGGCATGTTAAAGAATTTAAATTAAAGAACTTTAGAAGTTCTTCCACTGAGAAAGACGTCCTCTTTGCATTTAGGTCAACATTCCCTGGTTTATTGCCCATGTAAGAACCTGTTAGCCTCTGAGGATCCAGGAACACATTACAGAAATTCTACCCCACCTCCCATCATGGAGGGGTAGCACCCACTCCTGTATTTTCTGTCCATTTTCTTACTTTGTCTTTCTAGGAGAAGATAGGATTAGGCAAATAAGGTAATTGCCTTCAAATGTGTGGAAGGTTGCCACATGAGAAACTGGCATTTAGAGTTGCTCTGTGTAGCTACAGAGAATACAAGGAAGGCCAATATTTGGATCCCAGAAAAGCAGATTCAATTAATGAATGAGAAAATTTCTTTAATTACCTTATTTTTTTTGAAAAGGCATTATAAGGACAAAGTACAAAATTTGAAAGGTGCTATTCTATTACTAAGTGGTTTTTTTGTTGTTACTGGTTTTTGGTTTTAGTACCAGGAATGGAACTCAGGACCTTTCCAGGAAGGTGCTTGTGTCACTGAGCTAGATCCCCAGCCTTAGCTATTACTAAGTGAAGATGTGGGATCAAGAAATCTTTACAAACTGATGGTGGGGGAGCCACTTGGGCAAGTAAAGATTTACACATTCTATAACCCACTCACTCAACTTGTAGGTTTGTACCCCAGGGACTTTTTTACGCATGCACCAGAAGCTGTGTATAAGAATATTCTAGGCAAAATTCTTTGGGAGTGCTAAACTAGAAATGATCAAATGTCCATCAATAAGAGAATAGACAAATAAATTATATTATTTGTGTATAATAGAATAGCATATTAGTGATAATTTTTTAAAAACTGTAGATACAGTTTTCTGTGCAGCAACCTAGAAAAATTGTAGAAACTTAGTGTTGATATTAAAAAGTGTAGAAGATTACACATAGCTGATATAGTTGTATTTGTTTATTTAGGAGGTGTGGGTGATTTAACTCAGAACCTCATCCTTGCTAGGCGAGTACTTTAACACTAAGTGACACCCCCAGTTCCAATATAGTTTTCATATACCCCAAATCAAGACAGATAAAACAATATTATTTATGGATATATATATACAATAAAATAATTTGTATATTAAAGACAGTATGATTTATAATAATCAAAAGATAAAAAAATCAACTGTCTTTCAATTGCTGAGCAGATAAAATGTGGTATATCTATGTAATGAAATGTTATTTGGCAATAAAAAGAACAACATATACCCAAGCATTATGCCTTGTGAAAGAAACTAGTCACAAAGATGGAGCATTATTTAATCCTATTTACATAAAATGCCAGAATAAGTAAACCCATTGAAATAGAAAGATGCTAGTTGCCTTGAAGAGAGAAGCAAAGTAGGAGAGCATGGGGAGTGACTACTAATGGGTATAGAGTTCTGAGTGGAAGGTAAGGAAAATGCTCTGAAATTGATTTTGGTGTTGGTTGTATAATTGGACCAATGTGGAAAGACTATTGAACTGTATACTTTGAATGACTGAAATGAGCTGGGATATGGCAGTGCACACATGTAATCCAACACTCTGGGAGGCTGAGAAAGGAGTATCATAAATTTGAGCCCAATCTGGGCAATTTAGCAACTTAATGGGACCCTGTCTCAATATGTAAAAAGATAAGCACTGTGGATATACCTCAATGCAAAGAGTAGCCCCAGATTCAGTCCCCAGTACTAAACACACACACACACACACACACACACACACACACACACACACAGTGAATTATGTATGTGAGTTCTGTTTCAATAACATTGTTATAAGAAGGAGTAAGTGTGATAGAAATTCAGGAAGGGTATGTATATTTATGAGGCTTGGGGTGGGGAGAGGGAACTTGGAACAATGAGGTAAAAAATGAGGTGGCCTCTCTAGAGCTGGAAATGTTCTAGTTGTGATGTGCACTCTATTGCATGTAAAATATGTGTCCTGTATTGTATTGTTTTACTTGCAAAACCCAAACCATAACACCATTCAAAACGGCATTTCCTGTTCAGTGAGCAAAAATTTGGAGAGAAGAAAAATTTTGATACTTCTTTTAAGGTTTCCTCTTCTTTCTAGATACATATTTGATGAGGTTATTTATAATAATCACCCAAAGAATCATATACAAAAAGAGAGTACAGGAAATCTGTCCACACACTAAAGGCCAAAGAATCCAGCTGAGGGCCTGGATCCCATGATAATGTCCTGCATGAATTCAGCTGAAAACTTAAGAGCCTATAACAATGCCCCACACGAGTCCAACTGGAGCAACTCAGAGCATTTTCCTTACCTTCTGCTCAGAACTCTGTACCCATTAGGCATTGGTGTTCTTGATTTTCAAAAGTCATACTATGTAATGTCAACACATTCTTATGTAGGTATTGAATAATGTATCAGAAGACAGTACAAAAGTAAGTCTCATTCCCTTTACCCAGCTTCCCAGTGTTCCACCTTCAAGGCAGCCACTGTTTCTTACATGTTCTTCTAGAGAGTCTGTGTGTTCACAAACATGGACGTGGCATGATGTAACTGTACACTCAGCATATTGTTCCACACATTGCTTCTCAAAACCCATGCACTTTGAAGAATGTCCCAAACTTGTATGAAGTATTGTGTTAATGGTTGAGAGACTGTCTTGGTTACTTTTTCTGTTTTTTGCTGTGTTCAGCTGCCATAAACATTTGTCCTCTGCCATGTGCCACTCTGCCTCTGAGCCAGACAAGTATAGACTGAAATCTTCACAAACTGTAAGCTAAATAAACCTTTCCTTGCTTAGTTTTGGGCATTGGGTATTTTGTATCAGCAATGAAAGAAAAGTAACCAAGATAAGGCCTCAACAATAGTCATGCCACTGCCTCAACATTCAACTGTCTTGAAATTTCTTTTGCTAGATTAATCTGTCCACAACCCTTAATCTCAGTCTCAGGAAAAGTCTCTGGACATGAGCAAAATGCAGACAAACTTTCTGCCAAATTACAGCACACATTGTCTGGAGTCCAACAACCAATGCAGTGCTTCTCAGCAGAAGCTTCCTGAACCTGATCTTTACCGGCAGGATTTCTATCAGCCCTCTGGTCTTCTGAGCTTTGACCAGAATCTCCCAGACAGAACAGCCGAAGGTGTTCCAGCTCTACTCTTCCTGGCAGCATCTCTAGACCTTTCCAATCTCTTCCCACAAGACATTTCCAAAGGCATTTGAACCACATGGTCAGGTATAGTCACAGCACCCACCCCACTTCTCTGGTACCAAATTCTGTCTCAGTTACTTTTTTCTCTCTTTGCTAAGACAAAATATCCAACATCCAAATATTAAGGAAGGAAAAGTTTATTTAGCTTACAGATCATGGAACTTTCAGTCCATAGCTGGTTGGCTCCAAGGCTCCAAGACAGAGTGGCACATGGCAGAGGGCAATAGTTCATGGTAAGACAGCAAAAGCAGCAAGAGCAAAAGGGAGGAGTGGCAGACAGCAAGGCTGTTTCCCTCCCTTACACTATCTGCAAACTACTTGCCCCAAGGGGCAGGTGTAGCCCTCACACCCATAATTCTGGCACTGGGCTATGGATCATACATAAAGCCTGCCGCATGACTGCATGAGGATTTGAGAGAACATGCAGACACAAACCATAACAGAGACTTTAAGTCTTATTTGAGAAGAAGGTGCATTCTGGAGGCTGACTGCGCTTGGCCAGCCTCACAGCTTGCTCCTTGGCTTAACTCCTTCCATCCTCCTCGTTCCCCTATCCTGCATTCTATTCCTTCTGACCATAATCTTCCCTATATTCATGCATCTGTTTATTGTTCCTCTTCTTTACTAGACAACAAGGTCTTTGGTTGCAAGGATTTGTTTCATGTTTATTGAATGATTGAACAAATAAATGAATAAATGAATGAACACCTGGTTGGAAATCCAAACTCCATGCTATAAAACCTTTAGGAAGTTACTAAATCTCTCTCGGTTTCCTCATCTGCACAACAGTGTAATAATTATTAGGATTAGATAAACACATGCTTCTAAAACATTTAGAATATGGCCTAGCATGTAGGAACATTCATCATATGTGGGCTCTTACTATTAGAGTACCCCAATACATGGATGTCTCATAATCTCTGTTACTGTTCTATTTCACTTGTTTCCAAATGGGGCTGCAATATAAAACTTGGTATATAATTCCATTTCTCATGTGAGCAGGTCTATCTGTTGGATAAATTTCTAGAAAAAGGGTTGATTCTTCAAGGGTACATGCACTTGTAGTTTTGAGAGATACAGCCAATTTGAACAGTTAAGTAATGATGAGCAGAACTGGGTCACACTGGAAAGTACTGACCCCTGACACTAGACATGCTTATTTAGTCACTAGGCTATGTGATTAGGTCTCAGGTATGTCGTGGCAGTAATTCCTTTTGTAGGTAGGAGGCCGAGCCATGCGGTTCGAAAGGTCCTGCAGATCTGCAGTACATTCCATACTACCACTGGCTAAGTGCCAGACATATTTGCAATGTAAACATGCAAACCGCAAACATCCCGTTTTCTATCCGATTTGTGGTAATGGTGAGAAATACTCTTATTTTTAAACTAAGAATCCACTTTTCATCTACATTACAGTGTTTAAAGTCTTTTGCTATATTTTTTGGAACGTTTTGAAGGTATTTGATGTAAAATTTTGAAAATGTCCAGCATACCTTAAAAAAAGTGTAGTCCCTTATTTGAAGTCTCTATATACAAATTCAATTTTTGTATAATGTTTGGGGTGGGAAAAGGGTCAAGAAATATTGTATTTCTTTTCTCTTTTTTTAAGCTTTATTGGCTCTTTTTTTTCCTGTTGAGTCTAGTCAATAATCCACATTCTACAGGCACTCAAATGTCAAAATGTTTCAAAAATATATAAAAAAATAAAGAAATGAATAGAAGTGTCCTTGTTCTTTAAATTATTTCTGTGTTACCCTGAACTGTAAGTGAACCCTTTTTGCTTATAAAAGAAGCAGCTGTTCCTGCAATTGAGACCATGGTTCATTACAAGCTGACCTCGGATTCAGGAGTAAAACTTCCTCTATTTTACTACAACTATTCAGACAGGGACTGGAGATAAACAATAATCAAAATCAGGATGGAACTTGACTAGGAAACCCTCTATGTTCTTTGGCAGAATTATAGCAGCTCTTGAATTGCCAGGAGTGAGGCAATGTGAAATGACCCTCAAACATTCCCTTCTGAAATGCAGTGGTCCAGGCTGCCAACACAGAGCAGACAAAGGCTGATTGTAATGACTTCTTAAGCATATACTTATAGAAACATTAATTATCACCAACCCTATTTTAAACATTTATAGAGAGCTGAGATGAAAGGGCCCTTTTATATCCAGTTTTATATTCCTCCTAGCGAGAAACTATGATTACAGAGTGTTTTTTTTCCTTCTCCTTGGAAATTCTTATTTCTGGGTCTTACTCCTAAAATACTAAGTTCAGTTTAAGGCTTACATTCTAATCAAATTGAGTATGAGAAGACAACAGGGAAATTAAATGGGTAAAGGCTTGTGATGACTGGGACCAAGCGTGGGCCCACTGCACTGTGGGAGGTATGGGCATCTCCAGAATGGAAATGACCCATTTTGGAAATGAAGACATTCAGTTTGTCAAGGTGCCCATGGAAGCCAATTCTAGAGTGAATTGATTAAGATCTAAGGCAGTGGTTCTCAAATATTAGAGTGCATTAGAGTCTTAGGGTAAAGTTGCTTTAAAAATGCACAGGGTAGTTGGTCCAAAGATGGTGGGTTATTGTTAAATTGATTAAAAATGCACATGGAGGAATCTGCCCCAGAGAATTTGATTCACTGTATCTGAGTTAATTATTCCAGGTTGTCACTGAAGGGAGCCTCAGTTATATGTCTACTTAACCCACATTTCTATGTCCCTTCCCAGAATCCAACTCTCCCATCCTCCTTCTGATCTCCTCCATGGCACACTGCACTGGGAGTTGTGATTGGCTCACAAGATGGTCAGTGACAAGCAAGTGAGGTTTTGGCTGAGGCCACCCATGAAGAATGCTTTGACCTGTTAATGCCCATCATGATTCTTTATAGAGTCATGAAAAAAGAAGAGAAAGAGGGTTGACAGGTAAAGTTATCCAATAGGCGGGGCATAATGCCCTTGCACTGCGATGCTGACCCAGGCAAGGTGGAAAAATGGAGAGACTTGGACATGTCTTGGTAGGGGTAATGTCTCAGTGGGTACAGGGCAGGTGTGCTCTGTGTGTGTGTGTGTGTGTGTGTGTGTGTGTGTGTGTGTGTATCTATCTATCTATCTATCTATCTATATATATATCACAATGCTGCACAAATATCACTGAGCTACAAACTAAGACTCAACTCTGCTCTGGTTTCCTGGTACCCGCTGCTTCTCTCTGCCCTCCTTTTCCTATCCTGCCATCTCTGGCCCAGAGAACACATGTCCCTCTGTACTTCACCTTCTCAACCTCTGCTCTGTGGGTATGAATATGAGTAACTGGAAATCCAAAACAGGTGTCAAGAGACCAGGAATGTGCCTTCCACTGGGCTACATGTCACTTGTAACCAATTCTACTGTGGCTAAAAAGCACCATTAGACCAAAGCCCGCACTGACTGTTGCTCTTCTCCTTCTGCCTCTGAATTTCTGCACGTGAAACTAGTGTCTGCTCAGATAGACGTCTGTGTTGTTCACTCTAAATGAAATATTTTTCCTGAAATTGCTAAGGTCAAGTGGTTCTAATTTAGGATTTAGAGAGGCAACTATTACATATTAAATACCTGCCAAGCACTTTATGTCCTTATCGCATTTAATCTAACAATAATCCTGCCAGGTAAACAGCATTATCTCTGTTACAGGTGAGGAAACTGAAGCTGAGAGATGTGACTCGTCCAAGACTGCACAAGGTCTAATAAAAAAATCAGTGAAAGTTTAAAAACATTTTAAAAATGTATTATAGTAAAAGACACATTGCCATGAATCCTCCTCAAAACCCTCCCCCTCGCTTCAGACACACTTCTTATCCCATCATTCTCGCCACTTTCTGGAGCAGTTTTGGAAGCTCTTTCCAGTGAGTGTCCTTAGTTGCTCTGTCATAGCTGCCTTGGTGCCTGAATGGATTAGAAACACTGACCATGGGCCTGAGATATCTGTCAGCAGCACATCTGCCTGGCAAGTTCGAGGGTGTGAGTTCGATTTCTGATATAAAAAACAATTACCTCCCATGGTCATTAAGACTTTGAGGAAGACCAGAAGTCACACGGTACCAAATGTGGTGAATAAAGTGACTGAGGGAGGACACATTGTAGTGTTTTGATTTGACAGTAATTGCCGGAAATGGTTGATCAACATTTTCTAGACTTCCTTTCTCCTGGGATAATGCTAGCAACAATAACACCAGAGTTTTAACAATAAATAACAACAGGGACTAATATGCTTATTACAGTGTAAATCGCTCAAATAGTAATAGTTAATTATCACCATCATTATAATTTTTTCACACTCCCTTAATGTGCGGTATAAATGCATGATGTAAAAAATGGCCATAAGCATGGAGTGAATGCGTGGACTAAATGTATGAAGATACATGTATGGAAAAACATTCATATGATGGCTGGGCGGTGGGAGCCCTCCCTGATGAAAGGAGCACTCTTGCACTTTCTCCTCCTACTTGTAGGGAATGGAAGGACCAGACAGGCAGGCAGACCTGGGTTAGCAGAGGTCAGATGGGCTCACACCCTTGCAGGAGTCACTCCCTCAGACTGCAGGAGTCTAGCACTAATGACAGTGGCTGCTAATTATCTTCCCAGCTGGAGCTCTGGGACCCTGCTGGGTGGGTGGAAGTGGGGATATGGAGGTGAGGGCGATTCTTGGATATTAAAGTGGAGAGGTGCCTGAGCTTGCTCAGCAGGGAAGGTCCTTGATCAGCTTTGTGCATCCCAGCCTTGCCCCTGGGGGGGATGCTGCCAGGCTTGGGCACCCTGGGGACCTTGGAGAGGACAAAGCAGGTCCTAAAGGGCCCATTAAGCTATTTGGGAAAGGCAGAGATTCTGCTGGTGAAGCAAGTGGGCTGGGAGCTGGAAAAAACATGCATGTTTGATTCTCAGAAATTCAGCTGGATGTGGTGGCTCACACTTACAATTCTAGCACTCTGGGAGCTGAAGCAGTAGGATTGCAAATTCAAGCTCAGACAGGGCAATTCAGCAACTTAGTGAGACCCTGCCTCAAAAATTTTTTTCAGAAAGGGACTGAAGATCTAGCTCAGGATGAAGGCCCTATAGTAGGAAAGAAAGAAAAGAAAAGAAAAGGAAGGAAAGAAAGAAAGAAAGAAAGAAAGAAAGAAAGAAAGAAAGAAAGAAAGAAAGAAAGAAAGAAAGAAAGAAAGAAGGAAAGAAAGAAAGAAAGAAAGAAAAAGAGATAAGTCACACCTAGGTTGGAACTTAGAGGGCAGTGTACTTAGAACTCTGAGCTGGCCTCCCAGGAGGGAATAGGTATCCCCTTTAACTCATTACAAGGTGGTTATGAGGTCCAAGTGTCATAAACTTAGACAAAAACCCCAGACAAACAACTTGAAGAATAATTTGTCAACTATATTCCCCTGACTTCATGCAAGTGTCTAATATTTATTATGTGCCTATGACCTTCTTATTATGACTGAGATTGTGGAGGATAAAATTTCCTATCCATGTTTTGAAAGTATTGTCTAAGACCAGTAACTACAATAAAAGTACAAGTTCCTGCTTATCAAATATCTCGGTATTTTATAGTTATAATGTCCCTGAATTTTTACGATTGCAAAGAGATGATATTATCCAACTATTTTATGGATGAGGAAATTGAGGCTCAGAGAGGGTTGAGTAGCTTGCTCTCCATGTAGAACATACAGCTACAGTTCTGTGCCTAAACCAAGAGGCACATCCAGACCCCACCCAATTCCAAGCCCTTGATCTTCTTCATTGCTGGTTGAGTAGAAAGTACTTTTATTAGCGAAAGAGCACTCACCATTGAAGCTAAATTTGGAGCCATTGACTCAAACAGAATGGTCAAAGAAGACTTCATGGGAATGGCAGGACACAAGGCAGATTCTGCACCTGAGAGGAGGAGGCCTTTCACACAGGACAGGAGGAGTCAGGAGGATCACGGTGGAAATGGGCAGTGAAGATGACCACACATGTCACCTTCTCCCCTGATCTTTCAGACAACCCCAACGAAGTAGGAAGTGCAAGGTAAGCCCTCCATGTAAGGCACTGGAAGATCAGAGAGTCTATGTGATTTGCAAGATACCCAACTAGTAACTGATAGGAACGAGTCATCAGGTTCCTGGATGCTTCCTTATAAGCAGCAGGAAGCTGTGGGAGTTTTATGCATAGAATATGGTAGGTAGGGACACTGTCCCTCTTGTATTATTAAATAGGAACTTTCTGTTACTCATTTAAGATAATTTTTCTTAACTTTTTTTGTGTTAATTCCCTTTGGCAGTCTAAAAGCCTGTGGTTCTCTTTGCCAAAAAAATTTTTTTTTAGTTTTTTGAAAATTATGGTAAAAAACACATAACATAAAAATTACCATCTTAACCGTTTGCAGGTAATACATCAGGTACGTGTATCATATTGTTTTGCAACTGTCGTCATCTTCCTTCCATAGAGTTCCTTTCATCTTGCAAAACTGAAACTCTAGGTCTTTAAACAACTTCTTATTTCCTTTCACCTCCCAGCCTCTGGGAGCCACCATTTTCCTTTCCGTCTCTGTGAATTTGACTACTCTGGGTACCTCATCTAAGAAGAATGATGCAGAATTTGTCCTTTTTTGACTGGTTTATTTCCTTTGACATAATGTTCTCAAGAGTCATCTATGTGGTAGCTGGTTTCAGAATTTCCTTCCTTTTTAAGATTGAATAATAATCAGTTAAATGAATACCTCAGATGTGGTTTATCCACTCATCTATAACTGGATGCTTGAGTTGCTTCCACCTTCCAGCTATTGCAAATTACATACCAACTAATGTTTTAAAAATAATTTATGTGTGCCTGTACATAAATGTGTGTAGATATTAAATCGTATGTAACATGATTACAAATGAAAACAATTACATTTGTATATAGCTATCAGTATATAGTAGTTTTAAGGCAAATTGTGATCTTCAACTATATTAACTCCTTTACTAATGCAGTAAATAAGATCTGGCTAATTGCCTTAATTTCATTTTATTTTTCACTCGTTTGGGTGGGCAGTATGAAAACTGAATCCAGAGCCTTGAGCATGCTAAGCATGTGTCTGTCACGGAGCAATATACATCCCCAGCCCTACTACTTTAATTTTGAGATAGTGATGAATGTAAACAGATGCTAAAAATAAAAGTACAAAAACATATTAACAAACAGACACCAATTAGCATAAAAAATAGCACAATCACAACTAATCTATAGACAAGGTGACATGGTCTCAACAGTGGTTATTGCTTTATCCATTGATATCTTCGAAGTGTAAATATATGAACCCATATACAGACATGCAAATTTAGTCAGACAATTAATCCTCTCAACAACAGAAAAAACACAAAAACCAAAAATCCAAAGACAAAAAACAAAACAGGCAAACAACAAC
>PVLD010023891.1:0-26527 GCA_004027595.1 Dinomys branickii | reverse complement strand
AGGTAAGTATGAACGCCCCGGATTCAGTCCCCAGTACTACAAACGAGGACAAAGAGGAAAAGACACGATGATGATGACAAGGAGACACTGGGTTTGTACATACACCCTATATCAACTTTGGTACATGTACGCTTCCAGAATTAAAATATATCTCAGCAATTTCTACCCCCTTACTGTGGAAAAGAAACCAATGATGGCAGAAAAGAAAATCACAAGAATAAAAGCCCCTGCTTTCCACTGAAGTTTCTCTTTTTCTCTCCCACTCATCATCTACTAACCCTTTTAAAGTTTTAAATAATTCCACCACTAACACTTTACCCATGTACCAAATTCAAAGGCAAAATTCAATATTGACTCTATTTTTATTTTCCAGTGACTTTTAAATTGATTTCTAAAGAACCTAAGGTCCCTTTGTACTAATTATGGTAGCATTTACAGCAAACCAAAATACTTGAGTCATACATTAAATTCAACTAGCAATATGTTGTTACTTTAAAACATATAAAAACCTATACACAAGATGTTAGGATATACACAAAGGAAAGTAACATACAAGCGCAGAAGATACTGAAGCATGACGTTTTGATAGCTGTAGTAATAGAGAAAACAGTACCAATGTAGTGCAGTATAAACACTAGAATGGGAGTTAGGAGATCTGACTTTTCTGCGGTCTAGCTCAGACATTTAAGAAAATCTCTTTAACCATACTGTACCTGTTTTCTCATGTGAAAAAAGAGGATATTTAAGATGTAAGATCCCTTGTCTGAATTTGGATGAGAGAAGGTGAATAGATTCTTTCCAAATAGAAAAAGGTTGAGCAGGTGTTGTTTGTAAGAACATTTCCCACCCTCAACCCAGAACCAATGAATCTGGCACAAGAAAGAAAACATTTAAAGAAAAATTGCTTTGACTCTTAAGGTCAGAGAGACTGAAATGAAGGCAGTATAAATAAGGCCTTATCATAGATAAGTAAACCTTTAGGCAATGAAACAGGCTAACCTCTTAAAATACCTCAGGCAACATTATTTAAATTATTATCTAGTCTTCTAAAGAAAAACGCTAAAATGCTTACATATATTTGGTGAAAAAAAATCTGTACACTTTATTTGTAGACATGTGGTAACTGATTATTTTCAGCAATATGAAGATAGAAACTTTCAACTCAGAGTCTAAACACAGGAAAGGTCTGTTTTATAACCTTATCAGGTTGATATTTTAAGAAAAATAGTAAAAGTAAACAACTGTAATTGACTCAAAAGAATAAACCAGTTCAAATTCTGAAAGGCAAATTAACAGTAAGAGTATGACAAAGGTGTCCCTTCAACATACCAAATTTGCCACTGAGTACCACAGTCAATAAAATGTCAATTGTTTCTGAGGCTAACCCATTTTTCCCAGCCACATTTTCCACAGTTTCCAAGTGTTTTTCCAAAATCTTATCTTTACTCCATGCAGTTTTAATGGGACCTGGAAAAAGGGACAATAGTAAATAGTGAGACTTTTAAACACCTTTCAGTTCTCAGCCTCAACAATTACAGCTTGGGATTCTCTCATGGAATAGTTTTACATAAAAGTATCTTCATAATAAATGAATCTGATGCTGTCAAAGGTGGGGAGTGGGGAAGGGAAAAAAAGAATTGAGATGTGTTATGTACATGTACTAACTTCTCACAATGAATGTAATTATTATGTGCTGCAAACATGTACCATTAAAAAAAAAACACTTTGTGTCCAGATGTGGCCCAAAGGCCACTTGCTTTCTTTTTTTCTTTTAATGTTACAATAATAGAAAAAAGGAAATTTTGTTACTTATATATGGTAACTATAATATGCATTTTATATGCAGCCCAAAACAATTTCTCTTCACTAAATGTGGCTCAGGTGAGCCAAAAGCTTGGATACGTCCAGTACAAGGACAGTGGTTCCCAAACTTTGCTGTGTATTGACTCGCATCACCCAGGAAGCCTTTAAAAAGTCCCAATACCAGCCTGAATCCAATACCAAAAGAATAAGAACGTCTAAGAGTAGAGGCATTAGTATGTTTCAAAGATTCTTAATTGATCACTCTGCAGCAGCCTGACAATCTCCACTGGGAAGATGTTTTGTGGCTGAGCTGTATGTAGTACCTTGCATACTGATATGTGGCAACTGCCCAATAAATGTCTATTAAGTAAAGAAAAGCATAAATAAGCAAAAATATGCTAAGGAAAAGGCCAGAACATTTTTATAAAAATAAAAATTTCAGAAGGAAAACAATGTACCCTTACCTTTCTCGAAGTATTCCACCGCTACTTGCAGAGTGTCATCCACATGTTCATGAGCTTCCACTGGACTGTTCTGTTTCCCATCGATCTTTGAGTCATCTGGTTTCTGTTTTACTTTCCAGGCTGTGAGACTGGTTTGCAAAGTATTCCTATCTTGCAAAGTTCTATCTGGTGCCTGGGAATTCTTAACTCCCTTTTGAGGCAACATTACTGTGTATATTCTATACAGAAACATGTATCAAGTTATCATCAGCCAAATAGCCCTTTTTTTTCCTCCACAAAGACAGGGATCCTATCTGCCCGCACTCCCGCATTTAGTACATGGTACCTAGCACATAACTGGTATGCAGTAAATAAGTTCACTATCTGGGAAACAAACCTATAGGTTAGCTTTTTCAGAAAGCCCTTGACTTAAATACAAGGTCACATTTACCAGCTGAACCTTGGGCCAATATAACTTCTCTCTTAAAACGACATTATATAAGCAAGTCCAAAACAAATGCATCTCCATGAGCTCAATCTTACATTCTCCACTGTTATTTTCTCCATCCCTCCTTGGTGTTGCTTTTAATCTCTATGGTCTGCCATTTGTCAGTGCTAAGTTAAAACTGCATATTAAAAAGCCAAACTGAGCCAGGCGTGGTGGCGCATGCCTGTAATCCCAGCACGCGGGAGGCTGAGGCAGGAGGATCGTTGTGAGTTTGAGACCAGCCTGGGCTACAAAGGGAGCTCAAGGCCAGCCTGAACTGAGTAGTGAGACCCTGTCTCAGAAAGACAAAAAAAAATTTTTTTAATTAAAAAAAAAAAGCCAAACTGGTGGCCTAAGCATTCTCAGGACAGAAATATTCTCCATGTATTATCATGTATTCAATAAATAGCTCCTTAATATAATTTATATGACAGGTACACTTCTAGTTATCAGGGATAAAAAATACAATACTCAAGGCCTCTATAAGAGGGAAGGGAAGCCATGGTGGGGAGTAACAGATGATAAGCAACTAATATTGAATATAGTGATGTGATAGAAATAAAATGAAGTAGGAATCTGCTTTGAAATATGTGTGCAAAGAAAGTCTCTCTGAGATGATCTTCAAGTTGAGATTTCAGTACCAAGAAGGAACCTACCATGTGATGATCTGGTGGCAGGATGTTTCATGGGGAGGAAATGGGAAGACACACCAAGACCAAGAAAGAGCTTTGTGTGTTAAAGAAACAGGTGGAGAGAATAGAATGAAAGAGGTAAAGGGCAGCGAAAGATAATGTTAAAAAAGGGTAGCCAGAAAGAAATCAACCAAAAACAAATGCTGGCCAGGCTATGGGGAGAAAGGAACCTTCTTCCTCATTGGTGGGACTGTAAGCTGATAACAACCACTATGGAAATCAGTACAGGAATTCTTCAAAAAACTAAAACTAGAAATTCCATTTGACCCAGCTATTCCCTTTCTAAGTATCTTCCCAAAAGAGTTAAAAACATCATGCCCCAATGATTTATGAATACCCATGTTTACAGCACTGCAATTCACAACAACTAAATCTTGCAAACAACCTGTATGTCCATCAACAAATGAATGCATTAAACAACGTGGTATTTATATACAATGGAATACTTCTCTGCCAAAAAAAGCATAAACTTGAGTTATTTGTGGGAAAGTAAATGCACCTTGAGACTGCAGTATTAAGTGAAGTAACTCAGACACATAAGCTTAAATATCGCATGGTTCCTCTTATATAAAAAACTCTCTGCCTGTCTCTCTATATAGTACAAAATAAAAGACAGATAATAGGGAAAAAGAGAAAACATGTATTGTAATTTAGTACAGATAATGTATCTAAAAGTGTGCCTTGATTCAATGCAATTGTCTTACATGTTTTATATGTTCTTTGGCCTATGAGTCTGCTTTTCAATCTGTATATATGATAGTTACCTTTATAAGGTCTTCTAAGACAAGTAAATGATTATGATGCTGGAAAAATAAAAGGGGGTGGGGGGAAAGAAGGGACTAGAAATGTGTTTTGTACCTTTATTAACCCCCTTACAGTGGATGTAATCATTACATACAACGTACGAACAAAAGTAAAAAAAAAAAAAAAAAAAATTAAAAATAGATCACATTGGGTCGTGTTAGGCCAAAAGTAAAGAGTTTGCATTTTCAGTGTCAAGGGAAACCACAGGGAAGACAGCAGTCACAGCCTGGAGAAACACTATATGATTTGTGCTTTAAGAAATATAAACAACATTATGTCTACAGTGTAGAAATTACAATGTTGGGGGTTAAGGAGTGGCAAGAAGCCAGGAATGATGCACAGCTTGTAATCCCACCACTTGGGAAGCTGAGGCAGGAGGATTGCTGCAGTTCGAGGCCAACCTAGGCTGAATTACATGGCAAGACCCTATCTAAAAAAAAAAACAACAAAAAAAAACCCAAGAGTATAGCCAGAAGTCCTGGCACATGCCTGTAATCTCAGCACTTTGCAAGCTGAGGCAGGAGGATCATTGTGAGTTTGAGGTCAGCTTGGGCTACAGAGTAAATTCAAACCCAGTCTGAACTGCACAGTAAGAACCTGTCTCAAAAAAATAAAAAAGAAGAAGCCAAGAGTGGCAAGAGATCAACTAAAAAGTCTCCGGCAGAAGTCCCGGAAACAAATAACCAGACCCGGTCTCAAATAACCAGACGTGAGGCCCAAGGTGTAGCAGTGCGGAGGTGGAACATGACTGGACTCGTGGTGTGCTTTGGAGCTAGACTGGTCAGGCTGCGATAAAAGAATTAGATGTAGGAAAAAGAAAAGGAGAACCAAGATTTTAAAGTTTTGGCTTCAAACGGGATAAACTTCAAATGATACTCAAACCCACCTCCCCAGAAACAAATGGGGCCAGGGCTGGAGGTTCCAGCTCTGAAATGTTTCCTAGACTCCTAGGAAAAAAGGGAGGGAGAACCATCCCAGCGCTTCCTAAGGATGGTTTCCACTGCTCACCGCAGCCAAAAGCGAAACTGGCAAAGATCCCTTCACACACTAGGCAAATTCCTAGGCTAGGAGAAAATATATGACCCTCAACTTGCTTTACAGGACAGACCTGCCCTCAGAGGTCAGAATATTTGCTCTCAGGTGTTCCCATTAAGCGCAGCGCCATACCTGACAACCTCCTCGGCCCCGCGGTCTCCGGAGTCCAAAAACCGCCTCCAGGATTCAAAGGCGCGGACCCCGCCCCGCGCATGCGCTTCGGAGGCGGCCTAGGTGGTTGCTCAGTGGAGTGGCGCGCTCTGCTGGAGCTTGATTGGTTGGAATAGAGTTCGAAGGCGGGAGGTATCGCGCGCACAGGCAATGACGCAAACCACCTAAGGAAAATGCTTGCTCCACCCACCTAGGCGGAGCGGGGTGGGGGGGGTCGCGCCTCGAGTCCGTCGTTGCTGACGCAGGCAGCTGACTGGAATGCGTTTTCAGTGGTGTAGTAGTGACTGCTATTCGTCATTTTGCGTAAAACAAAACAGTTAATGTCTTGATTCTTGAATTTAACTCGAACGTTTGTAGCGTTCATTTTGCTCAGGTTGACTCCAAAATTTGGACTTTGTAGAAAGAAGGAAACCACAAACCTCATAATAAAGGCGGCTTCTCCCTTAAAGAGACTTAAAGGGTCTGTCCTGCTGTGAAGCTAGGTAGGAGGAAAGAACAGCGGGAGCTGCCCTCCTTTGACAGAGGATAGATACAGTATCTCAAAGGTTTTCTGGAAACGGTGTCCTAAGCCGGATATTGAGTTACGTCAAAGTGAGCTGGCTGTCAATATTTAAATATTCCTAAACTTGAAAAATTAATTGCCTTTAAAGAAACTGGCTAAAACAATAACAAGGGCTTAGTCTTAGATTTGAGCTTATCCCTAGTTTTTATTTACTAATAGAAATAAAAAGGAGACATACAAATGTAGTGACTCTCACTGATAAGGCCAAAACATACCTATAAACTAGGCAAAACTAGTGGGAAACTTCAATCTTAGAGAAAGATGAATAGTCAAAGATTAAACTAGCGGGGCTTGATGGCGCACGCCTATAATCCCAGCCCTCTGGAGGCTGGGGCAGGAGGATCGTTGAGAGTTTGAGACCAGCCCGGGCTACAAAGTGAGCTCAAGGCCAGCCTGAACTGCACAGGGAGACCCTGTCTCAAAAAGACAAAAAATAAAAAAAATTAAATTGATGTACAGTTTTTGGGAAAGACCCCAGGAGAAATTACTATTTACTACATCTTGTACTTACGTGGTTTTCAGGGTAGTTACACAAACTCTTATTTAACTTTTTCTATGATAGATGCTCTTCAGTAAAATTGAAAATTTATCGAGTCATTTTTATGCTTTTAATTGTTTTATAGATTCAGAGAAACATAAACTGGAAGGTTTCAATTCCTGCCTTTTTGTAGATGATGAGAACTGGCCTCTTTTCTAATTTGTAGCACTGTGTGGCTACATACGTAAGAGGTAGTGCTTAATATTCATCTAACATACATTTACTTTTCTCTGAAAGTGTTTCTATTGTCCCTTGGCATCACCTAGCAACTCCCCAAACCTGGCAATTGCATTGAGATTCTAACTATGGATTTCTGTTTTATATGCTAACACCAAAAAGGTGTGAGGGAATTGAAATGGGATTAGCAAATTGACAACTTTTTTAGAATATTAAGGTATTACATTGTGCTCTCCCTTCTCTTTTTTCTCCATCCAGACTTAAGGAAAAGGAGCCTGAATATTTTTATTTGACCCATTCTTTCCATTATTTTTAGTATATATTCAGACAATTGTCTCCAAATTTCAAAAAATTTTATTTTGAAAGAATGAGAGAAATATCAATTACCAAGAACAATTACAGCAAAGAAAATACAATTATAAGTACTCTCCCCACACGTAGCTCCCATCCCTTCCCCATCCCTGACACAATAATTTTAAAACCACTGAAGCATATTTAACAAGGTGAAACAACAGTATGTAATGAAAAAACAAATTTCCATACTGCTCAATCCGACTAACCCATGTCAAATGTCCTTCCCCCAGCTCAACTCCACACACAGGAATCATAAAAGGTGGGGCAGAGACAACAACAGGAGTGATTTGAACTCTGGTTACATTTGCAAAGTTCAGTGAATAATCAATAGGAGTGGTGAATCTGTCAGGGAAACACTGGATACAGCTCATCTGTCAAGTTATGGATGGTTTCTTAGAACAGCTAGTGTTTGAGATTAATAAGATTTCTAACAGGACCAACCCTTGCACCCTCAGCAGTGGGTCAGCTGCCAATCCCTGGTGAGCTGCTGAGGATAGTGCAAGTGAGACAGTCTTAGCCTTAAGAAAATCTGAAGATGTTTGGAAACAAATCTACTGCTTCAGATTCAAACTAGTATTAGTAAAAGAGCTGAGTAGATTAGGCTCGGATACAATCGAGGTGAAACTTCCTATTTTATCACTTGAAGAATTAGACTATCTGGCTGCATGGATCTCTTGCTTTATTTTATTTTATTTTAGTACTGGGAATTGAACCCAGGGCCTTCACACTGGGTTTCATTGTTAGCCCTTTTTTATGTTTTTATTGTGGCTGGCCTTCACACTGGGTTTCATTGTTAGCCCTTTTTTATGTTTTTATTGTGAGCTGGTCTCACTAAGTCACCAGGTTGTCCAGGTTGGGCTCAAACTTTCAATCCTCCTGCTTCAGTCTCCCAGAATGCTGGGATTAAAGGCTTGTGCCACCATGTCCGGTGAATGCCTTGTTTTAATTAAACTCTACATCAAGTATTGAAAACTTAACTGTTAAAGTAGAGGTTAATTTTACATATAACTCAGGGTTTAAAGTCCGGTTCTTTCCTGCAGTGGTGAATTTAAGTTTTCAGCTTCATCTGGAGAGGAATTCCCTTCTCACATGCGAATAGGTAATTTGTTTTATACCAGAAGTAGGATTCTCTTTACAGGAGGTTTTTTATTCTACCTTTTGTTGGAATCACTTTATAAAGGGAAGGATACCTGTGCAGGATTAGTTCAAGATGAGAGCTTTCTACATGTATGTGTGCACACACACACACACACAGTAAGTAAATTCATTTTTCCCACACATAATTTCACAGTCACATGCTTGTTGGAGTCCATGTCATAAATACACTTCAAGAGTAGCCGTATATGCCTACATGCAGCAAGATTTGATTGTTGCCCAGAGTGATTGAAGATGGTTCACAAAGGTCAATGTGGGGAGTTATTTAGGAGCATAGAGTACACAAGCCAATTAAATTGCAGATTATATTTTCCCTTTCCCCCAAGACAAGTGAATCAAATTACAAACACAAACTGACATCTTCCCAGGTGTCATAGAGGAAACTGCCTGGAATGTCCACATTTTTCACTTCCACTTTCCTATGACACCTTCACTTTGCCCTGAGGGGCCTTCTCATACAAGGAGGGTTGTTCCCCAGCATTTCTGGGGAAGGGCTTCTTCTCAGAAGACCGCTCTTCAGGCTTTCGGGCAATCAGCAGGCGGCAGGTGAGTAGAATTCCAAACACGAGAGCATGGGCATAGCGCTTGAGAGGATCACCGACCAGCTGGTGGAAGAAGAGCACAGCCAAGACCAGCAAAAGTAGGAAGAAGTTGGCCACATCTTTGGGACGTCCAGGAACAAGGGTCATAACGATGCCGCAGGCTACTTCAAGGGCACCAATGGTTTTCCGGAGGAGAATGGAATTAATGCCCATTTTCTTCAGCAGAGGAAGGGCTCTGACATAGCTCTTGTAAGCACGTTTCTAGAGTGGGGACACCACAAGGAAATTACTGTGTTAACCATGACTTTAACATCAGAATGAAGAAAACATAAGCAGAGACCTCCTTCCCTACCATTACTGTTCCATATCAACCAAGGGTACCCTGCTTTTCACTTTCTTCTCTAAACAATAGCCTTGTATTTAAGATAAAAAAGCAAGCAATCTGCTAGGATCCCTGTGATGTAAAACTTTGTTAGCAGCATTGCTATGGTTTGAATGTCTGTGCCCCCCCCATTAATGTTGAAATCCTAACCCTCATGATGATGGTACTAGAAACTGGAACTTTGCAAATTGATTAGCCCATTGGATGGAACCCTCATGAATGGAACTAATGCTTTTATTTTAAAAGGTTCCAGGGATCTGCCTTGCCACTTCTACCACATAAAGACATAACCAGGAGGTACTATTTATGAGCCAGAAAGGGGGCCCTCACCAGACGCCAAATTTTCTGGCACCTTGACTTTGGACTTTGCAGCTTTTAGAACTTTGAGAAAACAGTTTTTGTTATTTATAAGCTACCAGTTTGTTTTATTTTCTAAGAGTAGTTTTAGTAGAACAAGACAAGTGCCAAAAGTAATAAAGCAAAGAGTTTGGCTTTATAGTTTAAAAATACTGTAGTTGCTGACTATAAATTATAAACATTAAGAATTTCAAAAAAAATTAATTGGACCTATAAAAACTGGTATATGTTAGCCACATCCACATTTTTAGTGTCTGCTTTGTCCAAACCCAGATTTGTACAAATACCAAACAAAATGAAACAAGGCAGGGCACAATATGGTAAAGCCTCACTGATTTGGATTCTCTAATTGGGAATCTATGATATTTCAAAAAAGAGATGAGCTTCAGTTTTTATTTGTGGAATCTATAAACATAAAAAATTGCTGAGCTAATAGAAAAAAATGTATGTGAGTGTTACCCCTTACGTATCTAAAATATAGGGAAACAGTATCATTCTAATGTTCACTGAGATAAACTTCAGAACTTTCCAATACTTTAGTTAGCCTGGTTCAAGTTTATTAATTTTAATTTGATAAATATTTATTGAACATCTACTATGGGATATACATTAGAGATACAGAGGTGACTAAGATAGGATCAAGAAGCTTTCAGTCCACTGGAGGTAAACAGATGTGTAAACAATGGTATATTGGGAGTAATGGGGTGATGGACTAGGAGCAGGAAGGAATGAGTAACCCAATTTAAGGTGTACTGAATTGCAGTATCTCTAAGACAGACAAGTAGAGATAACTGGTATGCAGCTGATTTGGAAGTTTAGGCTAAAGATCAACTATGGTTAGTCATAAGTATGCCCAGGGAAAAAAATGGTGTGACAGACATTTAAGAAACAGGAAGAGGAAGCAAGTCCATGAAGTGAACAGAAGAAAGTATGAGCAAGATAGTTGGAGAAAAGCCAGGAAAGATAAAGTGTAAGAGCCAAGAGGGAGATTTAAGAAGAGACTAGTGGAGTTGGGGGTGCACTTTGGTAGTAGAGCCCATGCTTAGGATATATAAGGCCCTGAGTTCAGTCCTGAGTTTATGCACTCATGCGTGTGCATGCACACGCACACACACACACACACACACACACACACACACACGCACACACAGGCACTAGATGCAAAGCAATACAGCTGGCTTTTTATATCTGTAGTTTCTGCATACATGGATTCAACCAATTGCAGATTGAAAATGTTTGGGAAAAATTACATCTGTAATGAACATGTATAGACTTTTGTTATTTCCCGATATATATATATATATATATATATATATGTATATATATATATATATATATACTACTTACATAGCATTTACATTGTATTAGGAATTATAAGTAATCTCGAGGTAATCTAAACTATGTGAGAATGCGCATAGATAATATACAAGTACTATGCCATTTTGTAGAAGAGACTTGAGCATCCAAAGATTTTGGTATTCTTCAGGAGAAGCCTAAAACCTAATCCCTCACAGATAAAAAGGGGCAGATTCTATTACAAGAATCAGGCAGAAAGCCTACTTGACCTCTCAGAAGCATCTGGCATTTAGAATAGTCCACACATTCTAGGTTCAGAACAAAGACCTTCCTTTCACTTTTGCATAAGTGAATGCACCTTTATTTCACGGATTAATTGTGAGTGGCACAAAATAATCCTTTTTGAAGACTGTTAAAAGACTGATGATTTAGTGAAAAAAAAACCATGGATTTACATCCACATCAATTTACCTTCAAATACCAGCCCTACCACTCTCTAGTTGATGTCCGCGAGCGAATTACTTGACCTCTTGGAGTCTCATTTTCCTGAGCAAGATGAGAACTATGTGAAGGAGGTGAGGCTACTTGCCTTGGGTGCAAAATTTAAGAAGGCAGCAAAAACACTCATTCATCAAGGCAAATAGTATCTTTGATAAGCAAAATATCAAGATTTTAAATAAAGGCAAGTACTCTTGCATGGCCTTGCCTCGCTTAACTCTCCCTAATTCCTGCTCTATCAGAGACTATTTAAAATTTCACCTCACCTTGTTGCTGATCATAAAATACCAAATGTTAGTTGTTCCTAAGTCATAGCCTGAACCAAGACTGACAGAAGGGGAGCGTTTTCCTCTCAGTATTAACCTAGATATATACCACCCTCCTCCTCTGCACTCACGTGATAGTAGCAGAAGTACAGTAGGGAAAGACTAGACCCAAGGCTTCCTGAACTCTTTTTTTGTATTTCTGTTTTTGAGACACTGTCTCACTATGTAACCCAGGCTGGCCTTGAACTCACAACAATGCTCCTGCCTCGGCTTCTCGAGTGCTGGGATTACAGGCATGGGCCACCTGGCACCTTAATTCTTTTAAGCAAGGAGCATTTCTAATAAGCAACACAAAGTTTCTCAACAGGCAATTCCTAAATCCTAAGGTAAGTTTCTGAGTGGTGAACACAGGAGGCAAGATGGGTTTTTACAGTCAGTTTGCCGCCAAGACTTTCAGACACTAGCTGAGTGGCTTCTAGAAAGTCCATTTTTTTGCTAGGGCTAACCACTCATCATTCAAGATTCCATTATTCTAAACTCTGTATACACTGTAGTGGAATCTGTAATCTGGGGTCAAATTCCAGGTTTTTCAATCAAGTTTTTTTTTTTTTTACTTCTGTGATCTTTTTTATCTCAATGTTGTTTAACTCCATATTCCCTTTTTGGATTTTTAGCTAACCTCTTCAACTGCAGGTCTGAATATTTTTATGCAAATGTTGTCTCTTTCTTTCCTCATTTTTTCAAGAGGAAATTGCATGTGAATAAGCTATTTCTTCACTTCAATTATAACAATAAAAGGGTCACATGTCTTGAGTGTGTAGTAACTGGGTCTCCAAACACTTAAATTGCATTGGTAGTAAGAATAAAAAGGTTGACCAATTTATTTTCTCACAAAGCTCTTACAAAGAGCTTGTTGGGTCCAGTTTCCTTTCCTTTGAAATGTTACAGATCCTGAAACCATAATTTCCTTAAACGGAAAGAAGTAGGAAATTGAAGGGCTTAGTCAAATATTTCAAATCATTTCTATCAAAAGGAATCATCCAGCAATAGTAATGAGTTCAATTCCAATTTAGTGTTTCCTCTACACTGCTTTGAGAAAATTAGTATTTTATTACCTGAGTCTCCACTTTTATGAATTAAATGGGCATTTTGGAGATTAGTCAAAGAACCCGTAACCTTAGCATCAACCAAAGGACACTCACGCACGCACAATTTGTCAATAATGAAACACACAATTAGAAGTCCATATATTTGCAAGCCACAGTAATTACTTTAATGATAATGGTGATGAATCAAGCAGGTCCATTCTTGTGATATAAAACATACGATTTAGCCATAAGTCAAAGGCAAATGGAGAACTTCTTTAGTCATATTTTTAAAAAATTGTTTTGTGGTTTCTTCTTCAAAACAGCCCAGGGGCCATGATCTCACGTTAATGATATTAAACTTAGCTCAGAACTTTCAAATAATATTTACTTTTGTTCACAATTATTAACCAATCTAAACCAGCTAAGAAGACAAAATGTGAACAGAACATAAACCGTATTATCTACTTTAATTCACCTAGGCCACTTAGGTGAAACAAAAAGTAATTGAGCTAGTATATTGTAAAGCATGCTTAAAGTTCAAAAATAGGTAAAATTAACTTGTGTTGGTAGAAATCAGGATATTTATTAGCCTTGGGGGGATCGTAATTAGAAGGCGCTCTGGGTACTATTCGTGTGCTGTTTCTTGTTATGGATACCTGGTTACACGGGAGTATTCTAAGAATTTCTAGGACAATTACGAGCATGCATGTTTCAGCATATATGTTATAATTCAATAAAAGTTATGGGGAAAAGTATATGAAAACAGAATATGGTAATAACAAAAATATTTTTTGACTAAAATTCTCAGCCATGTTGTTATTTAGACCATAAAGCCTACATCAGGGTAAATTTAGTGACTCATGTATTATTTTCCTGAATCTCTGTAGGAAAAAGTAAAGCTATCTCTGAATCATAGATCATTATTTAAATACAATAAAATCTTATGATATATTTAATTGTCAATTATCCATATGAATGATAAAGGTCGTTTAACCAATTCTACTTTACATTCTCCTTTAGTGCCCGCCTACAGTGGAAGCTGGCAAGCTTGGTTCTACTAAATGGATCCTTCCCACATTGCATATTAGGTCAGAAGAGTGCTTTCTACTCTTAGTCAAAGGGTACTCTGAAACAAACTCAGCTGTTGGTCATACTAAGAGTCCACAAGTTCCCTCACATAGACTCTGAGGTACAGTGGAGCTTGCGATGGCTGACTGCATGAACTAAGCAAAGTCACTTCACGTCTCAGAGACTCCGTCTCCTCTCTAAGGGAATAAATGTACTGTCCCACCTCAGGGAGCAGTCTAAGCATCAGACTAGTTGACAAGCAATTTATGCCAGTGATTGGAAGCTTAAAAGATTGCCTATGAAAACTAAATAAACTGCTCAAACATGTTGGGAGGATTTCTCCAGGTTTACATAAATAGGACTTTACTGATAACTAAATCAGTCAAATCAACAAACCTTTACTATGAAAGGATGCAGAAAAAATAGTGACTTACTCATTAACCTCAGTGTGAAAACTCCTTGGCTTCTTTGTAACAGAATTTTGGTGTTCTGTAATCATTCTGTGTACAGTCCCCTGTGCTTACAGAACAGAACCACTACTATAGAAAGCTGACTACCAAATTTAATGCCAGTTCACCATTCATATGTTCCCAGTCACTGAACACAAAAGTACTTAGCAGCACCTGTAAAGTACTGACTCTCAATTCAAGCGAGTTAATAAAGGCATTTAGTTAGAGAAATGGGGGATCATTTTGGACTCATGGGGAATATAGAGTATTCTACAATATTTGCTTTTTCTTGGCTGGGCACAATGGTGCATGACTATAATTCCAGCACTTGGGAGGCTGAAGCAGGAAGATTGCCAAGAATTCGAGGCCAGCCTGAGCTATATTTGGAGTTCAAGGCCAGACTGAACTATGTAGCATGACCCTGTCTCAAAAAATATAATAATAATAATAATAATCATCATCATCATCATCATAGTAGCTTATTCTGAAGGAGGTATGAGACAGCACATGCCAAATGGCTTATTCAGAAATGCATGTACCAGTCGTACATGGGATCTACTGTACAACAGTAAGTCAGCTTTTCAATATTAGTGATTGGGCACTAAGCCTGTTCACTGGTGCATATGAAAATAACATCTTGTTCTTTTAAATGCTTGATTTCAATCTCTTAATCTGATCATTCAAGTTAGTTAGAAGTCCATTGCATAAAATTAAAATTGATTATCATCATCACCTCACGCAGAGCACTTCTTCAACCCCTACCATAGCAAACACTGCACCAGAACTTTCATATGCAATCTCAGGTAGTATTTACAACTCTCTCAGGTAGGTATCACTCTCCCCATTTTATGAATAAGGGGGCTGAGCCACTAAGAATGTCAGGACTCAAACTCAAGTCTGTATGAATCCAAAGCCTATAGTCTTTCCACCAACCTTTCCTGGCTTCTCCAATAGAGCAAGGGAAAAAGTTCATAGTTATTTGTCTGTTTGATTTCTAACAGTGATTTTCCATGGGGGGGGCACCTAAGCATAATAGTAATGGTTTCACAACAAGAGAAAGGTTGCAGAAAGGCAAAACCAAAAACCCAATTTTAAAAAATTCGTTCTGAAGCCGGGACTGGTGGCACACGTCTGTAATTACAGCATTCTGAGAGAACGAGGCAGGATGATTTCATCTTCGAGCCCAGGTGGAAACTTAGTCACTTAGTAAGACCCCATCTCAAAAATAAAAAGTAATAAAGAGGTGGGGATGTAACTCAGAGAAAGCTGCAGGTTCACTCTCCAGTACCATGCCCCTCCTACACACAAAAATGGTTCCAAAGTAAAATAAAACCCTAAAATATATATTAGGGAGTTGAACTGATGCATAAAAAAAGAGATAAAAATGTGCAAGATATTTTCAAGCATCAATTGTAGGTTCTGGCATCCAGAAAAATCCAAGAGTTTTAATCATTAATGAGCCCACTTCTGGGAGTATTGAGTCATGGACTTGGTCTCTAATCTCTGCTCCAATAGTTTATTTATGACCTTAGATGAGTCATTAAACTTGTTGGGCTTCAGTGTACCTGTTAGTAACATAAGAATAACTAATAAAATGAATCTACCTCACAGAAATATTTTAAAGAACAAATAATCTTTAAAAACTGGTAACAGCAACAACACTGCAATCTTATGAGAAATGCCGCTGTAGTCAGTACATGACTGTCAATGCAGAGGACTCACTCCTAGATGGCAAACAGAAATTCCAGACAATCATCCCACCTCATCTCAGCTTGGGGTTCTGAGGCACTATTGGGCCTTCCAAGAAGCAACAAATGGTTTCTGAGCTGCGTAATGAAATGCAAACCAGAGAAATCTGAGGGTGACTAGCCAAGGCAATGCTACAGTGACATTCATTTATGCATCCATTCTGTGAATGTACATAGCACCTTCTTTGTACTAGAATGGAACTCTACTTTCCTATGGGCTAGAGAAGAAAGTTGGGCAAAGTCTAGGCACTACTCACTGGGTTGATGCTCAGTGTAGGAGGGACCCTGGAAAAGTGAAGTTTGAAAATCCTCCTCAAGCTTAATATCACTGTGCCTCTTATCTCGCAGTTAGATATAATATAGTCTTTCTAGATGCCCTCCAGATGCCCAAGCACAGAAGCATCAAATGTGTGTGTAGAGACGTACACACACATACACACACACATACACACACACACAAAGACCACACAGTGGGTCTGTACTGCTATATTAGATTATAACTATTTAAATATATTTAAATGAATATGAAATCTTCATGTTTATTTCTTCTTTTTGTTAGGAAGCAATAAATAACTCAACTCCCTAGGGGGGAAACCTACTGTAAATCCATTTGTGGCTGGTTCTCTTCGTGAGCTCCTGCCAACCTGGTAGGAAGCTTTCCTGTGACTCCATCTTAGTTGGATTGCCTGCACAACCTGACACTGTTTGAGGGGACCTCTAAGGCAGCTGAGCAGGGTCTAGAGGGCAGGGAGTCTACTGAAGAAGGTACTGTGACCCTAATGAGAGGGAAAGCTTTAAAACACTTATAGTATATAGAAATAAAAATATATATTTATACATGGAAAGTAAAGCATGAGCATATTCATTTATTTATAATCTGACACTACACTACAACCAAGACAAAAATGTAGTGGCATTTCGCCTCCACTCTGTCCTTCTGCCCTAGTTTCTTCAATCCCTTTGGTAGCTTCTGCTACCTCACACCCCCTACCTCAGCCCCCCCACCTATTCGGGATGCTGAGGATACTTATTTTGACCTGATTTCAATTCCATCTGGTCAAACATTCTAGGAAGAGCAGAGAGGGAAGGAGAAGCATATTAGGATTTGCCACTGGGGCTTTTCCTAAGCCTTGAGTCTCAGCTACCCTCCCCCATGCTAGGGTGCTCCTGTGGTAAGGAAGAAATGGAGAGTTCAAACTCAAATCCTGACACAGAAGCCAGGGCTGTCTGCTAACATTTTCGGGGCATCTCCCATTTGCCAGTCTCCATCCATTTGCAGCTCCTGGTGAGGGGCCCTGGAAAGCTCTGCAGTAAGCTCTGGGAGAGGCATTAATTCTTCTCAATGTGCAAAGCTATTTGTCCCTGCCTCAGCCCTAGCAGGGACTCCTTGCTCTTTTTTCTTTCCCTTGTGCTCTTTCCCAAAGCTCATTTCCTTCTTGACCTTGAGAGCCCAGTATTGTGCTCCCTCCCACTACTGAAGTCTGGAAAAGGCTTTGGGCAGGTTCCCTTCAGCTGCAGCGCAGAGATGAAGAAGCAAAGTGACAGGGGAGAGGCCAGAGACCGAAAGTGCTGGAAACATCCCTGGCCATTGCCTAGTACCCCATAATAAGAGCAAGTCCTCATCACACCCAACTGAGAAAAGCAGCCCAGCCCCCAGGTTGCAGAGATGTTTTGTCCAGTCACCTTCGGGTGATTCCAACTCTGCAGAGGGGAAACCCTGCAGAGGGCCTGGCCCTGGGCATCCACAGGAGGCAAAGTGGGGATTAGGGACTGTTTTGCAGGAGAGAAAAGGCAGACTTTTCGGATTTTGCAGATTTGCCTACACATAAAACAAAGCATCCCCTCTCTCCTGAGAGAAGGGGCAGAGACCTTTATTTCAGCTAGGACTGCTTTGTCTCAAGGATCCAGTTACACACCCAGGCGGTTAGGGGAATCCTATGAACTCTATGCTTGGGATGAACATCTAGCCAGCCCTTACACGTTGCTCGTTTTACTAGCCCATTCTTCCCAGCTCTTCCCTTCTTTCCCCTTTGTTCCTCCCTAAAATAAATAAACTCTCTAGTTTGCTAAACTCATAACTCCAAAGGAAAGGGTCAGACTTCGCAGACTGGCGGTCTGGACTCTGGGTGTGTGCTGGAAAGAGGGAAGGCTCCTGCTGCAGGTGCTGCGCAGATCTCAGTATTCAGGTTTACTTGTGGTTGGCGGTACTCGCTGGGCAGCCCCTCCCCCAATTGGTATTCAGGGGCTCCCAAACAGTTGTTCCCAGCACAGCCCGCAAATGCAATCACTCTGGTCAAGTTGCTCCTTCCGAGGTGCAAACTTGTTGGGGCCAAGGGAGGACCTGAGGTGGGGGTAGAGGGTAAGGGGATGGGACCAGAGATGGTGAAAGAAGGGGAGAGGTACTTGCAATCCCCGTAGGGGTGCGCGCCTCGTCACCCTTTGCTTCACTTACCATCTCACTGTAGGCATCCTTGCTGAGTCTGGGGGTCAACTTGATAGTCCCCATGAAAACAAAGAAGAGTCCAAGGGCCACTGAGAGGGCCACGATAGTTACGGTTCTGGGGGATGCCATGAGGTCACCACGGCAGGTCCCAACTAATCCTTCTGCTTTCTGCGCGGGCAGTTAGCACAGGGAGAGCTAGAGCGACGTCGCAGAGGCAGCAGGCAGCTCGAATGACAAAGGGAGAGTGGGGAGCTCTAGAAAAAAATTGAGAGATCGAGATTCGACCTCTCTCACTACAACGCTCGCTGGGTCCTAATGCCCTACGCTTGCACTTCGCAGACCAAAGGGACCGTCCAGAAGTTAGACGCAACCTGAGACTGAGATGGGAACTCCAAGTTAAATGGAGAGGAGATAACGTATGCCTCGAGGTTAGGCACTGAGTGCCACGGAGTGAGCAATTAAGATGTACTTTCAAGCATTTCCCACCAGGCACGGGGTTCATTTCCTCCTGTCACCTCGCCTCTTTTAACACTCACTCCCTTTTATCCACCTCTCCCTTTCTTTTTGTTTCCTCAAAATATTAGTCCTCAAAGTCCATTGATGTACGAGGTTGGTAACAGTGGAGAACAAAACTACAATTGTCAGGCTTGACTGCAGCTGAAGATGGCTTTATTTGCCTCTTCCTCAAAAGCTTTGAATGGCCTTCATTGCTACATGCTTAACTGCAGAGTTTTAAATATGGCATTCAAAACTCTCCACGTTTTGACTTGTCTCTCTTTGAAGATTTATCTTTTGATAGCTACCATTGTTGCATGCCATCCCTCATCTACTTACTCATGGTTTCACATTCCCTGAGCTTTGCTACCACTCCTAACTTTACCCGTCACATTCAAACTTCTCCCCAGGGTCACCTTCTCCATATAGTCTGCTAATCCATTCCCAGCCAGATAGGATTTTTTCTTTCTATTTTCTATGACAAAACACAATATTTATTGACTCTTTAGTAGGTGTAAGACACTGTGCTTTACTTGTATTAATTTATTTAGTATTTACAGCAACACCTTAAGCTAGGTATGACTTCCCATTTTATGGATGGTAATATTGAGGCCCAGAGAAGTTAGGTAACTGGTTTAAGAGCAGAGAACCAGAATTTAAACCTAGACAGTTTTAAATTATTATTATTAGTAGTAGTACATGTTTGCAGTACAAAATGATTATATTCATCATAAGGATTTGGCTCATGTATATAACACATCTTAATTCTTTTTAGTTCCCCTTCCCTCTTCCTCCCTCCCCCTCCACAGTCATTTCTAGAGCCCAAGCTCCTAGTTATTGCTCTGTGCCTCTCTTATAATATTTTGTACCATCAATATGGCACTTATTTACCTGATATTGTTTAGTGCACACACATAGTATTCTTGGACCAGAAAGTTCAGAGTTTGAATTCTAGATCTGGCATTATGTAAATCTGGATAAGTCACTAATTTATCTGAGCCTCTATTTCCATTTTATAAAATGCAGGCAGACTCATGTCCCAAAGGTTCATTGTAAGAATTTCGGGCATGCTAGGCATGGTGGCATATGCCTATAATCCCAGCGCTCAGGAGGCTGAGGCAAGAGGATTGCTGTGAGTGCAAGGTCAGCCTGGACTACATAAGGGAGTTCAAGGACAGCCTGCACTATGAGATCCTATTTCTGAAAAAAAACCAAAAAAAGAATTCCAGGCATGTTTGAAGTCCTGGGTTTGATCCTCAGCACCACACACCCCCCCCCCACACAGAATAAATATGATCAAAATATATTACATGCCTGTAGGAAAATACCACATTGAAATTCAGTATTTTATTAAAAATAGACACTAATAAAATATATTTTTAAAAAAACAAGTTTCATGCATGCAAATTGCCTAGCATACATGTAAAACATAATAATACTTCAGTGAATGTAGTCTCTTCATGATTCTGCCTTTTTGATCCACTCTACAAATCCATTAGATTATAAACATTTTAGAGGTAGGAATCACTTTGATGTATCCCCTATAATATCTCAAATGATGATTTGTTATCAGTAGAGTAAGAGTTGCTATTTATGATTTGCAAATACTTTCTCTCAATGCCTGGATTCCCACTTTGCCATTTCTTTACTGTGCAGAAACTTTCAGTTTGATTCAATCTCATTTGTCTATATTTGCTTTTATTACTTATGCTTTTAGAGTCATATCTAAGAAATCTCTGCCAAGACCAATGACATAGAGATTTACCCTTATGATTTTTGGAAGTACTTTTATATTTTCAAGAGTTTATTCCCTTTTGAGTTAATTCTTATATGAAGCAAAGAAAGGGTCCATTTTCATTATTGTGTATATGAATATTGAATTTTCACAACACCACTTATTGCCATTTCCTCATTGTATATTCTTAGCATCTTTGTGAAAAATCAGTTGACGGAAAAAGAAAACAATTGACTGTATTCATGCGTATAATCTCAGCAGTCTGATAGGTTGAGGCAGGAGAATTGCAAATATGAGCCCAACCTGGGCAATTTAATGACATACTGAGACTGTCTCAAAATGAAAAGTAAAAGAGGGTTTCACACTGTAGCTCAGTGTGAAGGCCTTAGATTCAATCCTCAATATCAAAAGAAAAAATTTCAATTGACTGTAGATGTACAGGTTTATTTTTGGATTCTCTATCCTGTTGTATTTCTTCATGTGTCAGATTATATGCTGGTAGAATGCTGTTTAGATTACTATGGTTTTATAACATATTTTGAAATTGATAGTGTGATACCTCCAGCTTTGTTCTTTTTGGCAATATTATTTTGGCGATTTAGGGCCTTTTGTAGTTCCACATGAATTTTACAATTTTTTTATTTCTGTAAAGAATGACTTTGGAATTTAAATAAAGATTTCATTGAATCTGTAGATCTATAATCTAGAGATATCTTTGCATACTAAGGACCAAATATCCTTGTTTCCTTTGTGTGGAGCCTAAGCTATCTTGTCCATGCTGGCCTTGCACTCTTAGACTCAAGTGATCCTCCTGTCTCAGTCTCCCAAGTAGCTACAGTATACCACCATGCCTGATTGAGCCTATGCATTTCTAGAAAAGTTATTCCTAGGGATTTTGTCCTTTCTTGCCATCGTAAGTACATTTCCCCTCATTTTTATCTTCTAATTGGTTGTTGCTCTGGCAAGCAGGAAATCTATTGATTGTTATTCAGCCACTTTACTGTACTCTTTTCTGAACTCTCTCCTTAAACGTGTTTATGTTTTAGTTGATTTTCTTGGGTGTTCCTAGGGTAGACAATCAAATCAACAGCAAATAATGATGACTTCTGCCTCCTTTCCAATAGTCAAACCTCATTTCTTCTTTGCATCTTTCTGCACTTACTATAAGCCAGCTTTTAACATTTGACTGGCTTGGGGGCAAGTGTACAAATGGAGCTCCCCTTACCACATATCAAAGAACAATGGATTCTAGCACAAGAAACAGAAAAGGCCATGCTTGTTACCACTGGGAAACAGTCACTATTATGGAAGCATTTATTGCTGTTGAGAGAGGAAGGATTTGGCAAGCTAATTTGTCTTTTTTCATCGGAAGCACTTCTGCCTCTCATGTTCTCCCTGACCTGCCCAGCAGTGTCTGACATCAGCAGCAGCATAACTCACAAACCCTCCTGGCGCTTGGATGCATTTGGGTTTTGTGTGAAGTACACAGAGCAAGACATAAGATGTACTCTTCTTAAATCTGAGTTATGTTAATCATGAGAGTGGAAGTTTAAGGTAGTGTCTTGTGCCAACAATGAGTGCTGCATCTTGAATGACACAAGTGTCCACGCTTTCTTTAATAAGTTTGTTTTTGAGTATTTGGAATAGGAGACATCCACTAAAGCATGAGTCTCAGGCCAGAAGTCCTTCTTGCCAAGGTCTAAGAATCATACTGCTTACTCAGATCTCTATCAAGTACTTGTCAATGGCAGCAACCTAGCTTTGTCCTTAACTCTAGTGAAAATGGTTTTATTTAATTGAGTGCTAGCATTTATTAGGGGCTTACTAGGTATCAAGTGCCATTCTAAGTGTTTTATGTACATAATCTATTCATTCCTTATAGCAACCTCCCAAAGTAGAAATTATTATTATGCTTTTTTCTTCTTTGGGTCCTAGAGATTGAACCCAGGATTGGTCTACAACTGAGCTACATCCTTAGTCCTTTTTAGTTTTTATTTTGAGGTAAGGTTTCACTAAGTTGTACAAATGGGACTCAAACTTGCAATTTTCCTGCCTCCTCCCTCAATGCTGAGATTACCGATATGCACCACCACAACAGGCTTGTTGTTAGGCTTTGACTAAATAACTTGATCAAAGTCAGATCCTTGTAATTTTCTGAGCTGGGATTTGAAATTCAGGTTCATCTAAAACCAAAATCCCACTTTATTAACTACTATATCTTACTAACTTCTGTTTTATCATTTTTAATAATGTTGGTTATTGGTTTGAGATTAATATTCTTTATGCAGCTCTGGAGAATAAATACTGAATTTTTACTTTGACTTGAACCTAAGCTGAGATCTAATACCTAGTTCCTGCAAAGAGAGGGCCCTCCCCCGCGGCTGCTCCGCTGTGGGCCCCGCACCTGCCCCGCTGTGGGCCCTGCAGCTGCCCCGCTGTGGGCCCCACAGCTGCTCCTCTGCTGCTCCGCAGTGGGCCCAGTGGCTGCTCCGCTGAGGGCCCCACTCAGGGCACCTCATGGTCTGGACCAGCCCCCACCCATAGCACGACGACAGGGTGGAGCCAGGTGGTCCGCTGTGAGCATATGTGCTTTCCCACCTCCGACCATGGCAGCTTGTATGCACCCATGTATGTTATAGTATAGTCTGAGGCAGCTATATCTCTTCCCAAGGCGAGTCCAGGGGTATAGATAAACCCAGGAGTACAGTTATTATCACAGGGAAGATAACTGATTGAGTGGTAGGGCAACGGAAATGAGGGAGGAGAAAAATTAAATGATCAAATGGGCCATCATCTGTGTAACTGAGTAACAAAGGTGAAGGTAACATTATGTAGGACAGCATCCAGAGCTAATTCCCTTCTATGTTCCCTATAATTCTATATTTCCTCAGTCGTTTTTGTAGTAACAGAAGTGAAGATAACCTTATACTATACAGCATCCAGTGCAAATTCCCTACTATCTTCTCTATAATTTGGCATTTCCTTTAATATTTTTGTGTTAACTAATGTGAAGATAACTATGTAATACAACATCCAGTTCTAATTCCCTACTATATTCTGTATAACTTTGTATTTTCTGTATTGTTTATGGCTTTTCTGGTTCATATGTCTCCATTCTTTTGTCTTTAAAATAAAATTAAAAAAAAAAAGAGAGGGCCCTCTTTGTTTCTTAGGGCCTGAGAAATGCTGCTCTGTTCTATCTAGTTCCACACATCCTAGTTTTTGCATCTTTGTAGATTTTTATATAGGTCTTTTGTAGGTTTTTGTATGGATCTCTGGCTGGTGACTGCACCAGGAAGGAACAAACTCCCATGCTTACAGGATGAGAAAGGTTAATACAAATGAGTAAAGCCGGTAAGAAGTTAGGCAATAGATCCTAACGTTTTCTCTATCTTGATCCCTGAACATGCCGAAAATTCTGGAGTGACTGCTAAAAAGACCACAAGTTATAAAGTAGACCAGGCATTCGTTTTTTTGGTGGGGAGGGTGACACTGGGAATTGAATCCAGGGGCTTCACACTAAGGTATATCTCCAGCCTTTTTTAAAAATGTTGAGACAGGGTCTCACTAAGTTGATAAATTGTCCAGGCTAGGCTCAAAATTGCAAGCCCCCTGCTTTGGCCTCCCAGACTGCTGGGATTATGGGTGTGCACCACATGCCCCTCTGTATAAAGCATTTGGTGTTTCTCAAAGTGTAGTTTAAGATCCCCAAATGGCCTATTATTTCCTCAAGTTTTTCCATGGACTTGTCTTCTAGAATATTGGTATTACTTTGTTTCTAGTTTGCTTTTACCTTGTATCTTAGCCAAAGAAACATCATTTTCCCCATTTGTTATGAGAAAGGCCTGCTGTGATACATACCAAGTAGATCTTCTGTAGCCTTTTGTCTTGTCCTGACTGACAGTCCGTGGGATCTATAGCAGAATGGGTACAATACCCACAGCTTCCATAGGTTCATTGCATCATTGCTTTCTCTGTAGGTTGAAGGAGTATGACTGTTAATCTTGAATACTGGATTAAAAAAATACTAAGCAGATTAGTAAAGCACGTTCCCTGGTGTGTCTGGATGGGTCATAGAGGTGTAGCCTTGGGTCCTATAGCTGGTCCTTTGCCAGTTCCTCTCTGGTACTGCTCCCTTGCTATGCTTCCTGTACACCATGAACTGAGAAGCTTGTCCTCCATGTCCTTCCCCTATGATGTATCTGCCTTGGAGTCCTAGATTATAGACTAAAAACATGAGCTAAATTTGCTTTAAGTTGTAGGTGTTAGGTATTGCATCTAGTAACAGAAAAGTTGACTAATACAAGGAACATGCCTTAATTTTATCACTAATTACCATGGAGGAAGGAATCACCCTCTGCTAGACGTTGCACAACTACAGCAAATACTCTGTTCCAGGGCTTGGCGTGTAGCTCATTGGCAGAGTACTTTTGAGTATGTTTAAGTCCCTGGATTTCATTCCCAGCACACACACAAAAAAGCAACCCAGTTCAACCCAACCCAATGCAACCCAACCCAACTCAAACCAAAACAAAACACCAGCCCATTTGAGCGTCCTGACACCCTGTGACCCATAAAATAAATGTATTAGGTTCTACTTTTGTGCCAATTTTTACAAATGGAGAAACTGAGTCTCAGAGAGATTAGGCCATTTGGGCGAGGTTATGTTCTTACCAACAGCCCATCTGAAAATGGAGCCTGCTCCATAGCAAAGCCTATTTTTTGGCCACTATTTTTTTAACCTTGGTTGGAATTTTGTTTTTAATGAGCATGCTCAGGCCACCAACAGAGATTTTGGTGTAATTTTTTTGGGTGGGGGTCCTCAGCATTGGTATTTTTAAAAAGTGTCCCAAGTGATTTTAGTATATAGCCACACTAATATACAGCCACACTATGATTTGTTGCCTAAAAATCCAGTGACCTAAGCTGTATCTCAAGGATGTTCAAGGTACAAGGTATTGTAGGGTGAGTGTTATGCTCAACTTGTGCCACTGTCTGCTTCTAGTAGGGCATCTATGTTCTTTATAAGGTAGGTGTGAACAACTCTGAGGAGAGCTTGCAGGGGAAATGGCTCTTTCCTCAGCTTTGCAAGATAGTGCTAATTGACACCCTCCAAGGCATCAGGCTGAATGTGTCAGTTATATCAAAACCCCATACTTGGCAAATACTACTCTTCAATTTTAACTCTTCCAGTTATTTCTGAAAAAGAACTAAGATCGTGCTGTATATGAATCAGCTTTTGGTAGTGGCAATGGCTGAGTTAGAAACTGAGCCTAAGCCAGCATATGTCCAGTTCTTTACAGAAGTGGTGTGTTCTGGGAACACAGCCTATGCATTGTGCTTCCCCCAGAGTAGAGTCTCTAGCCAATTGTTTGATTTACTGGATAGACAGAAGCAAATTAGAAATGTCCCCAGGATCCCTGAACCCTGAGCCCCAGGAACATAAACCCTTTCTTAGCTGCATTATGGTGGTAGGCTCTTTGACCTTGATAGGAGGCAGAAGACTACAGAGATCTTCCAAATGTGATCCCCACTCCAGCAACATCACCATCAGCTGGGAACTTATGAGAAATGCAAACTCTCAGGCTGACAGAATGAAAATCTAGAGATGGTACCCAGCAATCTGTTTTCACAAGCCCTCCAGGGAATATTAATGCATAGTAATGTTTAAGGACCATTGGTTAAAAGTTAAAGCATTAAACTGGGCACAGTGGCAGACACCTGTAACCCTAGATAGCAGGAGGATTACAAATTTGAGTCCAGCCCTGGCAATTTGGCAAGACTCTGTGTCAAAATAAAGTCAAAATTATATATATATATATATATATATATATATATATAATTTTTTAAAGGCTAAGGATGTACATCAGTGGTAGAATGTTTGCGTAACTGGCTCTGTGGGCTCTTTCTAGAGATTCTTTCCAGGTTCTTGTTCTGAA